>CM021103.1:266781820-266942115 GCA_007115665.2 Sequoiadendron giganteum
CAACATGGTGAAGAGTTGGAAGATGAATTGGAAAACAACATGCAAAATATTATTGTAGATTCGAGTGATGGGGAAATTCTAGAAGTGGAAGAGATTTTAGGGCATCCAATCAACATTGATCATGTCGAATATGATTACACCAACTTCATAGGGTTACCTTGTCCTCTAACTAATATCATTCCAAAAATAGATCATTTCTTCGAAGATATTACCAGGCTCAACAAAACTATACCACATAGTTTTCCTCTCAACACCTTAACCAAAGAAGAGCATCTTGTCACCTCAAACCACCCGAGAGTCAAAACCATCATGTTACTACCAGGAAAAACATTGAATATCAACAGCTCGTTGACAAAATCAGAAGAGCTCAGATTGTTTGATGTTTTGGTAAATAGATCTAAAGCTTTTTCTTGGGATTATATAGACATGAGAGGAATACACCCAAGTGTTTGTACCCATCACATCTATATTGAAGATGTTAGACCTATCCATCAACCATAGAGAAGACTCAACCATGCTCTCAAAGATATTGTTAAAATAGAAATTGAGAAACTCTTGCAAGTAGGATTCATTTATCCCATCTTTGAAAAAAAATGGGTTTTTCCTCTGGTAGTTGTTCCAAATAAAATGGGAAGTGGAGAATATGCTTCAATTACAGCGAACTCAACAAAGCTACCCATAGAGATTACTTCCCTTTGCCTTTCATAGACCAAGTCTTGGACAATTTAGCTAGAAGAAAGTATTTCTCATTCCTAGATGGATTTAGTGGATACAAGACAACTTTTACTTGCCCCTGGGAATATTCGCATATCATGTTCTTTCATTTGGCCTATGCAACGCTCTTGCAACATTTTAGAGATCTATCCTGGCCATATTTGTTGAGCTAGTAAATGGCTATGTAGAAGTCTACATGGATGACTTCATCGTGTATGCTTCCACTTTTGATGAAGGAATTCAAAATTTGGACAAGGTATTGAAATGATGTGAAGACCATCATCTATCCTTGAGTCACAAAAAATGTCTAATAATGGTAGAACAAGGGATAGCCTTGGGACACCACATTTCTATTGAGGAGATAAAAGTGGATCCTAAGAAAATTGAGGTAATACAACAACTAGAGACTTCGAAGACCCAAACTGGCTTCAGAAGTTTCTTAGGACATGCTAGATACGACCAGAGATTCATAGAAAATTTTAGCAACATTGCAGTCCCCATGTTTTTGATTCTCCAAAAGGATGTAGATTTTGCTTGGACAAAAAAATGCCAAACATCATTTAATATTATTAAGGAGAAACTCATCTTTGCTCTTGTCCTACATCGGAATAATTGGAACCTTTCGTTCCATATATATATAGATGCTTCCAATGATGTTATTGGAGCAGTTTTAGGTCAAGAATAGGGAAAAATTTAGTGGTGAATCTTCGCCAATTGGCGAATTCTAGGAATCGGGCAAATCAAAATTGGTGAATTTACCGTATCCAACAAGGTGTTCAAATCGCCAAGATTTCATGAACTATTGGTCCAATGCATGTCCATTCGCCAGCGGTTTTTTTTTATGAGGCATGTTTAAGCAATAAATTCGCCATAACAGACTACGCATTTCCAATGGACCGATTAATATTTTCACTTGGAATCCTGGGGAGCATTTCATAAAACACCAACATATTCGCCAATACTATTAAAACAACATTATATGAGGACCCATTTCGCCAATTAAAATTTATAAATAGTTGCTTATGAGGACCTATTTTTCCAATAATATTTAAAAATAATTACATTTGAGGACACATTTCACCTTGAAAATTACAAGGTATCATTGTATAAGCACGCAGGATTTGCCAAATTTTTAACATACCATTTAAAAATCTCGCGGAATTCGCCAAATATGGATTGATATAAATACAATTGAAATTGTTATTTGTTCTTACACATTTTGTTCGGTTCTGAGGTTCTACTTCTTGATTCAGAAGTTAGCGAAACCTGAAAATATAGACTCAAAGGTGAGTGATCATTTCTTCATACTATTATTAGTTATTAGTTATAATAATAAGATTTCTTTATCTGTTTTCCATTCTTGCTTCAGTCTTAAACATGATTTTGAGTAGGGAATGGGATCTATATTCTCTGTTGGTCTGTTCTTAAACAAGAAGACATTTTTTCCAGCTTTTATTCGAAGTGAGATATCAATATGTCGAGTAGCAAGGGTAAGACTCTTTAAGGTGATGAAGAGATTGGGAGGCCATCAAAATTCCCAAAATGTGGAGGTAACATACAGTCTTACTTTGGAATTGGGAAAGATTCTAATCCATCAGATCAAGGTGGAGCTACACCATCAACTCTTCCACCAAATATTATTGAAGATGGTAATCACCATACCTCACCGCCACAGGAAGGTCAAGGTGAGATTGTCATTGTGTTAAATCAAAATGTATCAAATGAGGATGGCAATACCACAGAAGATGTTCCAAGGGATACCCTAGTTAGCTAGAATGAGATAATTGACTTGGATGAGGATGATGTTGGTAGCAAGAAAATAAAAGGCAAATCAAAATTGGGGCACGAGTGGGAAATGACAAGGAATTTTAAAATTGGTTGGTTGTCGAAGTACCCATTCCTTGAACCAGTGGGGGTATCAAATGAAAATGATATTGAAAGGGAAACAAAGGTCAAATGTTAGATTTGTAGTTGGAAATGTGGAAGAGACAAGATGATGCAGCTAAAGCTTGACACTATGGAAAATCATATCGGTAGAGTTTAAGAAAATAAAATCATAGACGGAAAGGAACAATCAGTCATACAATGGAAATCAAAGGAAGAATGTCTTCATGTTAAGTATGTCGCAGATTATGGAGAGCATAACCATAGAATGTTGAAGATTAAAAAATGTGAAGGTACACTTGAGGGTCATTTTGGAAAAGCCATGGCAGCAGCAAATCTGTCAAAAACTATTCAGATGAGTGTTGTTTTTAATATTTTGTCCATGGGGTGTCCTATGATAGACTACCTAGAATATTTTGATTTATTATCTTATTTGAGTGTTCCCAACTTTCCCTTCTCACATTGGTTAGTAAACACTAGATGCGAATGGGCGAACTGTCTTGCTGTAGTGGAAAAGCAAGATTTAAAAGAGAAAGTAAAAGAGTCAAATTTCATTGCATTATCTTTAGATGAAGTTACTGCGGTAGACAATACTTCTTGGGCTTGTATGCACATGCATACTGTAGAACAAAATGTTCACCAAGCTCATCTTCTTTGTGTTCATAAAATCAAGGACAGTTCAACATCGCAAAATCTATTTGAACTAGTCAAGAAATCTTTGAATGAAATTGTAGGTATGGATGAGTTGACAATTGCCAAAAATTTGGTGTTTATAGGAGCTAATGGAGCTATAGTGATGCAAGGTCAAAGGAGCATTCTGTGCACAAATTTACAAACTACTTGTGCACCATACATGCTTGGCATTCATTGCATGGCCTACAAAATGAATTTAGCATTCAAAACTGTAAGCAAGTTTCCTATAGTATCAAAAGTTGAAAATCTAGTTCGCAAGATCCACGCATACTTCTGTCGAAGTCCCAAACATTTCCTTGAATTTCAACATTTTGTTGAGGGAATAACACCTGGAAACAAGCTTCTCAAGGATTTCAATACTAGATGGATCTCCCTGCATGGACCAGTACAACGAGTTCTTCCGAAATATTAATCCTTGATTGGAGTGATGTACGAGCATCGCAGCACAGTAGACAAATCTCCTGACCTTTTACCTAGGTTAAGCGATATAGAGACACTCTTGACTTTAGCTAGTCTTCTCCCCATGTTGGATGAGATGAACAATCTTGTGAAGAAAGCCCAAGATAGAACTATGTATATTTATGAATATGCCAAGCTACGTAAACTTACATGCTTGGCCCTCGATCATCTATATCTGGATCTAACACAAGAAGGCGCAAATTATTTGATGTGGCAAAAAATTACTGATTTGAATAATCCTAATAATTATTTATAGTTTAATGCAAGTGGGCACCTATGTATCTATTTATGTGGATATGAGATACCAATGTACCATTGTAAGACAGTCAGGCGCTCTAGAAGAGAAGCACCTGTTAACGAGGAAGATTTTAACGGCATTGTTAAATCTGTTAGTGATAATTTGAAGGAAATTGCAAAATCTCTTTCCTCAAAGATTTGTGAAAGATTCCCTCGACATGAAATACTTGAAGCCATGGGTATTGTGTATCCTCAATTTTGGGTAAACCGAGATAACCTAAAATATTTTCATGATCAAGTAAAAATCTTGATCGAACAGTTTTTGAAAAAGGTAACATACAATGAGCAAACAATAGAAGGAATTTTAAATGAAAATAAGCTTAGAAAGAAATGTGGGATTTTTGCAATAGCTATGAGGGACCAGTATAAATCCATGGGCAAGGAGAAGGCCTTTGAACTGAGATCAATAAAAAAGGTTTGGACAAGCTTAGGTCAGAGTGAAATATTGTGTGGTTCGATGTCAGAATATTTCAAACTTGTTGATTTATGTCAAACAATGATATTGGGGTCAATGGAGGATGAGAGAGTTTTTAGTACATTGGGGTTTTTGAAATCAAAGTTAAGAAACAAACTGGACAAGAATTTGGAAAATTGCTTGAGGATGAAAGGAACTACGTATAGTGTCAAAAAAATTCCTTTTGAAAGGGCACTCACGATCTAGAGGTCCACATGTGAAAGAAGAGGTACCAGGTTGTGCAACACAGGCTCTCCAATTCCGAGAGTCGTCGGTACTAGTGGTAGTGGCAGTGGCCACGCCTGGGATAGATGACAATGATATTGAAATTGACACAATTCACACAATTAATGTTGAATTTGAGACTTAGGCCGAAGAAAGTGCAGAAGACTCAGAATCAAGATGATTTGGGAAATGGAAGAGAATTAGAAGGTTTTAGGTATTTTTACTGCACTTCATGAATCAATTTCCATTGTTCCAAAGTCCAAACTGTAGTCGATGATATTTTATATTGTATTCAATGAACACTGAAATTGTGAATCATTGCACTTCATGATATCTTATTTTATATTGCACTCAAGCACTGCATGAATCATATTCCAAACTGTAGTTGATGATTTTTTATATTGTATTCAAATAAATTGTGAATCATTGCACTTCAAGTTCGGGATATTTTATTTTATATTGCACTCCATGATATTTTATATTATATTGCACTTCATGAATCATATGCTAAAGTCAAACTGTAGTTGATGATATTTTATAAATTATATAGTAATCCATCATCCATGAAATTGTGATATTAAAATTTAAATTTGATCTCTTAAAAGGAAATTTATTTTTTCTTTACAAAGAAACTAGCCTCCACCGAGTCCACCCCACTTATCTTCCACATATCAATAATCACAAAAATAAACAACACTTTGATTTTATGATTCATAAATTATGAACAATGCAAATTGTAGAAATTTGTGTGAAAAGATCCATATTTTAGCCTACATTGCATCCATAAAAAAAAATGAAATTTTGTAGTGACGTAGTCCTTCCCCCATTCCTAACAAAATCCAATACCATTGGCCTAGTAATACTTCATCGGCGGAACCCCCATCACAGTCTCGCCGATGGCCCGATGAAAATAGCTCACAACCTAGTATCGGTGTAACAATACTCTATCGGACTGACTCCTAAAGTGCTCTCCCGATATACCGATAGAGTCAAGTTGTCAACAAAAGTAACCATGAATTATGACCATGGGCATGAATTATCGAATTTTATTAATAATCACAAAAATATACCACACTTTGATTTTATGAACAAAGCAAATTGTAGAAATTTATGTGACAAGATCCATATTATAGCCTACATTCACATTGCATCCATAAACAAATTTGAAATTCTGGTATTAACGTAGTCCTAAGTCCTTCCCCCATTCCTAAAAAAATTCAATACCATCGGCCTAACAATGCTTCATCAGCGGAACCCCCATCATAGTCCCATCGATGGCCTAATGAAAATAGCTCACATCCTAGTATCGATGTAACAATACTCTATCGGGCTGACTCCTAAGGTTCTCTCCCGATATACCGATAGAGTCAAGTTGTCAACAAAAGTAACTATGAATTATAACCATGGGAATGAATTATCGAATGCATAAATTATATCGGGGGAACTATGGTGCATCGGGGAAACATTATCTGGCATCCCATTAATAGAACAAAGGATAGGTGTCCATCGGTGGAGAGCATGGCTATCAGTGAAATATTGATGTGACATCTCATGGCATCGTGTTGTGGTGCATTTATGAACCAGAATTGAAGTGAATTATATCACAAGTTGATCGCATAGTTGTTATAAATTCTTGAAAGATTTCTCTCAGGGCAGAAGCGGAAAGACAAAAACTTGGAGTTCTGATGCAGCAAAGATCGGTGGATGGAGGCGACTCGGCGAGACTCACGTAAGTACTTCAGAGACAGTTGAGAAGCTATTTTCATCAAAATCTTAAGATTTAAATAATGGAAGAGAATACAAACAAATCCAAAGCTAAAAAATAGAAAACCAAAAAGCCTAAGAGACTCCTAAAAGAAGACTTGATAGATCAATGCCCTGGGTCGGCGTCGAGACCCAAGAGGAGTGCTCAAATGAATCCTTCCATGGATAGACTATGGGACAAACATAAAGGCTTAGGGGATATTTGGACACCACAATGAGGGTAAGACCTCTTCATCTACCATTACAAACAACAATTTAGGTTTCAACCAGTCTGCAATCCATGGAGGTTGAACCTGGAAAGACTTGTGGTGCCCAATGTGTTTGTGAACGCAGAGCTAATTAAATCTCTTGCTATTAGATATGACCCCAAGAAAATAACTATTCAATCACATAGAGGGGGTGACATGCTTGTTAATTCTAGGGATCTCATTTCTAATGTATTTCAATTAGAGTGTTCACTAAATTTATCATTCACGGTCAAAGATATCTTGAAAAAGTATTGCCACATGGATACTAGCTATAAGAGATGGAAATTACCTTTGCATAGGCCCAAGGATGAAGGAGGCCAACTCAGGAGGTTCTCTAGTAGTGAAAACCCTCCTTTCCATGAAGATTTGTTCGAAGAGTATTTCTGTTGAGAAATTATGTCTCAACTTCCAGCTTGAAGTCCTCATTTTCATGCCTTGGTGATTTTGTGTTGTTTACAAAGTTCTGGTGGAGGCAGAACCAGGATGGAACTTGGCATTGTTCTATTTTCCTAAGTTTCGGGTCCCTGGCGGAGGCAAAACCGGGATGGAACTTGGCATTGTTCTGTTTGCCTAAAGTTCCGGGTTTATGTTCTTGTTCTTACTCCGACTCTGACTCCGCTTCCTACCGTCTGTTTCTTCTCACTTCGCTTCCCAGGTTCTAGCGGAGGCAGAACCAGTTTTGGAAGTTGGCAATGTTCGTTTGCCAGGTTCATGTTTCAGTTTCTATTCTGACTCTGAGTCTGACTCCTGCCTTTTCGATCCAGCTCTTCTGGATGTTTGGGTTCTCCTCAGGGTGTTTTCCTCCACTTTGTCCTGGTTCTGGATTGTTGTTTCCTATAGTTGGTGAAGGCGGAACCGGAACCAAATTGGTTCCTAATCTTGGAATTTTGGTGAAGTCTTGTTTTTTGTTCCTGTTCCGACTCTGACTCCGACTCCAGTCTTTTGTGTTCCCGTCTTGGTTTGACCTCGGGTTGACTTACCCCGGTCAGAACTGTATTTGGTGAGTTCCTCTTTGTCGTGGGCGGACGCGGAACCAAAATGGTTCATGAACCTATAATTTCAGTGGAGTCTTGTTCCGACTCTGGCTCCGGCAGTGTTAGAAATGACTTGAAGTCTTGGTCATGCCCGAAGTCTGTTTGACCGTTTTGGTTGCTCTGTCAGCTGCGATTGCTGATGGGTCTTGGACATGTGGTACCTAGTTGAATAGTGATTGGACAAATACCAAGATAGTTATTGTGGCAGTTGCATTTTTCAACGAAGGGTGGCAAGCTCAATCGTTTTGAGTAATGGCTTTGAATGCAAAGTTGGCTTGTTTTAGGGAAATCTATCAGGGCCATCCAGTTGCGTGATTTGAGGATGGACTTCATTGATTGTGTAGGACTCTTCTGAGTCGGTTACATATGGATGAGAGATGTGCTATTTCTCATAAGTTGAAAAGTTAAGTTTGAGTCGTGAGTTGCATAGCAAGTTCAAGTTGCGAGCTGAAGAACAAGAAGGACGTGAGTTCTTGAAGAGGGTTTTGAACTGTATGCTGTGAAAACATTGTAACAGTGGATCTAAAACTCTTTGGGTGATTGTGAGCAGAACAAAGAAGTCTGGATATTGTATGTAATTGATTCATTACAGTAATACAATAGATTTGACTTTCTGTGGTGGGTTTTTTACCTGAAAGGGTTTTCCCATGTAAATACTATGTCATCTTTGTTTGCTTATTTTTTTGGTTTCTCATTGCCATGATTGTATGCATCTCTATAAGTTTTAGAAACTGTTAGTTTTTTGTTTTTACTTCTCTCCCCTGTTGTAAAGGTGTTAAGGGAATGCATTCCACACTATTGGGTTAGTAGATCTGAATTCTTTTCCCTTCAAAGTGGTATCAGAGCTTGGCTAGTTCGTGTTATCCTTGCTAGGGCAAATTAGTTTTTTGACTAATACTATTTCAGTGGGAGACTTGCATTGTTAAACTTGTTTCCATTGTGAGATGGTAAGTACATCTGATAGGATAGATATTGAGAAGTTTAATGGCAGCAACTTTTAGTTATGGAAACTCAAGATAGAAGACTTGCTTGTGGATAGAGACCTCTGGATTGCAGTGTCTGGAACTAAGCCACAAACTACAACCCAAGAAGCTTGGGATCTTGCTAATAGAAAAGTAAGAGGATTGATAAGATTGAGTCTAGCCAATTCTATGCTCCTGAATGTTCATGAGGAAACATCTGCAGCTTCTTTGTGGAAGAAACTTGGTGACATTTATTAGGGAAAGTCCCTGGTAAATAAGTTGTTCCTGAGGAAGAAGTTGTACTCTTTGAAAATGGATGAAGGTGCATCTATTGCAGATCATCTAAACTCATTTAATATGAGTGTTACTTAGCTGGCATTTGTAGGTGTAAAAATTGAGGAGGAGGATCGTTGCATGCTCCTGTTGTGTTCATTACCTAACAGTTGGGATCATCTTGTGATGGCTATTGGAAGCACAACCACTACTTTCAAGACTGATGATGTGGTTGCTTCGCTTCTGTCTGAAGAAATGCGAAGGAAATCTTCTGAGATGGCCAAAGATGCTCTTTCTGTTCGTGGTAGAACAAAGGAGAAAGGCAAGAAGAAAGATAACAAGTCGAAATCCAAGTCTAAGGGGAGATCAAAGTCTCTCGGTAAAAAGTTCAAGGTAAAGTGTTGGAACTGTGGACAACCTGGTCATATCAGGAAGGACTGCAAGGAGAAGAAGAAGAAGAATGCTTCTGACAACAAATCTTCTCAAAGTGATGCAGATGCTTTCATTGCAGTAGCCTTGACAACTCAGGCATCTGATGATGTCTAGTTAGTTGATTCAGGTGCCTCTTTTCACATGACATCCAATAGAGATTGGTTCTCAAAGTATGAGAAGTATGATGGTGGAAAGGTATACTTGGCAAGTGATTCAAAGCTGGAGATTGTTGGCAGAGGAAGAGTCAGAATTCAGTTTCCTGACGGAAGAGTCAAAGGAATTGGCGGTGCTCTCCACATCCCAGGTTTGGCTCGAAATCTTCTCTCTGTTAGTAAGTTAAATGATGTTGGTGTAGAAATTTCTTTTTCTAGTAAGGGATGTAAAATGGCTAGAGGTGCAATGGTGTTAGCTAAGGGTGTTCGTACTGGCACTCTGTATAAGCTAGATGCATGACCTGTTCTTTGTAACAGTGCCTCTGTAAAGTCATGTAATTCTGCACCTATAGAGAAAGATGAAGACTCTTCTCTGTCTACAAATGCTTTGGAGGTAAAACTCCCAGCAGAGAAGACTATGTCATGGCATCATAGACTTGGTCACATTGGTGAGAAAGGTTTAAAAACCTTAAAGAATAAAAACCTTGTAGAAGGGCTTGATGATTGTAACCTTGAGTTTGATTTCTATGAACATTGTATCTATGGAAAGCAACACTGTGTTTCTTTCTCCTCTAGTCCTCACAAATCTTCTGGTATACTGGATTATGTTCACTAAGATGTGTTTGGTCCAGTTAATGTTCCTTCGTTATTGAAGTCTAGATATTATGTTTCCTTTATTGATGACTGTTCGAGAAGGGAATTTGTATACTTTCTTAAAAGTAAATCAGAAGTGTTCAGTCAATTTAAAGAGTTCAAATTTTTGGTAGAAAATCAGACTAGAAGGAAAATAAAGTGTTTGAGAACAGACAATGGAGGTGAGTTTTGTTCTATAGATTTTGAAAGGTATTGCATTGATCATGGAATTAAAAGGCACAAGACAACCCCCTACACTCCATAGCAAAATGGAGTTGCTGAGAGGTTGAACAAGACGTTGATGGAAAAAGCAAGGAGTATGCTGAGTGGTGCTGGTCTGGAGCAGAAGTTCTGGGCTGAGGCTGTTGCTATAGCATGTTATCTAATAAATAGATCTCCTTGTTCAGCTCTTGTTGACAAGACACCTTTGGAAGCATGGTCAGATAAGAAACCCTCACTAAGGCATGTTCGGGTCTTTGGCTGTGAGGCATATGTTCATGTGCCGAATGAAAAGAGATCCAAATTGGATAACGAGGCTATGAAATGTATTCTCATCGGCTATGGAGTTGGTGTGAAAGGATACAAGCTTTGGAACCCTATTACTGAGAAGGTTTTGTATAGCTAAAGCGTGATATTTCATGAGCTGAAACCTTTAGTAAGTGATCAACAATGTGAGACAAATCAGAGTGACAAGGAGAAGGATGCAGTTGAGATTCCCCAAACTCCAGAAAGGGAAGAGCTGCATGGTGTACCTGAGATTGAGGAGAGCTTAAGCAGCTCTGGAAGTTCTGATGATGAAGAACCACCTCAGCCTATAAGGAGATCTACACGATAAAAAAGGCAACCAGATAGGAATGGTTTCTCTATGTTAGATTCAAATTGTGCTTATGCTTTAATAACCAGCACTAATGAGCCTAGGACTGTGAAAGAAGCAATCAGCATGGCTGATTCAAAGTCATGGCTGGAAGCCATGAATGAGGAGATGGATTCCTTGAAAAAGAATGATACCTGAAAGTTGGTACCACTGCCTAAAGGGCGAAAGCCTGTTGGCTGCAAGTGGATATTCAAAAGGAAGACAGGCCTTGATGGTAGTGTAGAGAAGTATAAGGCATGACTGGTTGCAAAGGGTTTTTCCCAAGTTGAGGGAATTGATTATGGAGAGATCTTTTCCCCTGTAGCAAAGCTGACATCCATCAGATTTTTGTTCTCATTGGTAGTTGTGTATGACTTTGAAATTGAGCAGATAGATGTGAAGACAACATTTCTCCATGGTGAGCTAGAAGAAGAAATCTTCATGTCCCAGCCTAAGCATTTTGTTGAAAAAGGTAAACAAAATTTGGTTTGCAAGTTAAATAAATCTCTCTATGGTCTAAAGCAATCTCCTAGAATGTGGTACCAGAAATTTGACACATTTGTGTTGTCAATTGGGTTTGTTAGATCAAAATCTTATCATTGCATTTATTATAAATGTGAGAATGATCGTGTGCTTGTTATTACTCTGTATGTGGATGACATGTTATTCATTGGTAATAGAAAGGCTATGATTTTTGACCTTAAAATTCAGTTGTCTGCTAAGTTCGAAATGAAAGATCTTGGAGCAGCAAGGTTCATTCTTGGGATGGAGATAACCAGGGATAGAACAAGTAGAAAGCTTTGGCTCAATCAGAGTAAGTATGTGAAAACCGTTCTAGAGAGGTTTAGCATGACTGATTGCAAGGAGCTAGTTGTTCCAATCATGCAAAGATTGAAACTATCTACTGAAGACTATCCAAAGTCTGCTACTGAGATGGAGGACATGACCAGTGTGCCTTATGTAAGTGTAGTAGGCAGTTTAATGTATGCTATGGTTTGCACAAAACCAAACATTGCCCAAGCAGTGGGAGTTCTAAGCCGTTTCATGGCAAATCCAGGGAGATCACATTGGGATGCTATAAAGAGAGTGTTCAGGTATTTGAAGGGTACTTCAGATTATGCTTTGTGTTACCATGGCAGTATGGTTGCATCACAAAGGGCTCTTTGCATTCAAGGATATGTTGACTCTGATTGGGCAGGAGACATTGACAGCAGAAGATCCACCAGTGGATACACTTTCATGCTTAATGGTGGAGCAATCAGTTGGATGAGCAAGCGACAAGTTGTAATTGCTTTATCCATGACAGAGGCAGAGTACATGGAAGCAACTCATGCTTGCAAGGAGGCAGTATGGCTGAGGCATTTGTGTTCAGACATTGGATTTAATGCTGGGCAGATTTCAATCTGCTATGACAGTCAAAGTGCCATTTGTTTGGAAAAGAATCCGACCTTCCATGCCAGGACCAAGCACATAGATGTGCAATATCACTTCGTGAGGGATATGGTTGAATATGGCAAGTTCAGTGTGGATAAGGTTGACACCTTGAAGAATGTTGCAGATGCCTTGACAAATCTGGTTAGCACAAACAAGTTCAGATGGTGCACAAAATTGATGGGCCTTGGGGCCTATGATAGATAGTAAGGTTTGATGTTTTGAGGAAGCTGGAAGTGTTCACCAAGTGGGAGATTGTTGAGAAATTATGTCTCAACTTCCAACTTGAAGTCCTCATTTTCATGCCTTGGTGATTTTGTGTTGTTTACAAAGCTCTGGCGGAGGGGGAACCGGGATGGAACTTGGCATTGTTTTGTTTGCCTAAGTTTCGGGTCTCTGGTGGAGGCGGAACCGGGATGGAACTTGGCATTGTTCTGTTTGCCTAAAGTTCCGGGTTTATGTTCTCATTCCTACTCCGACTCCAACTCCGCTTCCTACCGTTTATTTCTTCTCGCTTCGCTTCACAAGTTCTGGTGAAGGCGAAACCAGTTTTGGAAGTTGGCAATGTCTATTTGCCAGGTTCCTGTTTTAGTTTCAGTTTCGACTCCGAGTCCGACTCCTACCTTTTCGATCCAGCTCTTCTGGATGTTTGGGTTCTCCTCGGGGTGTTTTCCTCAGCTTTGTCCTGGTTCTAGATTATTGTTTCCTGCAGTTGGCGGAGGTGGAACCGGAACCAGATTGGTTCCTGATCTTGGACTTTTGGTGAAGTCTTGTTTTTTGTTCCTATTCCTGTGTTGACTCCGACTTCGACTCCGGTCTTTTGTGTTCCCGTCTTGGTTTGACCCCGGGTTGACTTACCCCAGTCAGAACTGTATTTGGTGAGTTCCCCTTTTCCATGGGCGAATGCAAAACCGAAATGGTTCATGAACCTATAATTTTGGTGGAGTCCCATTTTGACTCCTGTTCCGACTCTGACTCTGATAGTGTTAGAAATGACTTGAAATCTTGGTCGCGCCCAATGTTTGTTTGACCGTTTTGGTTGCTCTGTTAGCTGCAATTGCTGATGGGTCTTGGACACGTGGCACTTGGTTGAATAGTGATTGGATGGATACCAAGATAGTTATTGTGGCAGTTGCATTTGTCAATGAAGGGTGGCAAGCTCAACCATTTTGAGTAATGGCTTTGAATGCAAAGTCGGCTTGTTGCAGGGAAATCTGTCAGGGCCGACCAGTTGCATGATTTGAGGATGGACTTCATTAATTGTGTAGGACTCTTCTGAGTCGGCTACATATGGATGAGAGATGTGCTATTTCTCATAAGTTGAAAAGTTAAGTTTGAGTCATGAGTTGCAGAGCAAGTTGAAGTTGCGAGCTGAAGAACAAGAAGGACGTGAGTTCTTGAAGAGGGTTTTGAATTGTATGTTGTGAAAACATTGTAACAGTGGATCTAAAACTCTCTAGGTGATTGTGAGTAGAACAAAGAAGTTTGGATATTGTATGTAATCGATTCATTATTGTAATACAATAGATTTGACTTTCTGTGGTGGGTTTTTTACCTGAAAGGATTTTCCCATGTAAATACTGTCATCTTTGTTTGCTTATTTTTTTGGTTTCTCATTGCCATCATTGTATGCATCTCTATAAGTTTTAAAAAATGTTAGTTTTTCATTTTTGCTTCTCTCCCCTATTGTAAAGGTGTTAAGGGAATGTATTCCACACTGTTGGATCAGTAGATCCGCATTCTTTTCCCTTCAATTTCTGATACACCTATTATTTAGTTGGTTAGGTTTTGGGAGTAGAGGTTCCTCCTCTCATGTCGATTGCCCCAATGGTCTTAGTTGCAGACATACAGAACAAGGATGCCAAGCCATTTTACTATGCTAGCTACTTGGCCAATGCCCTACATCGAGAGCTTGAAAAGATTAAAAATAATAGTGATAATATTAATTTTGAACACTATTCTTTGCTTATGCATTTTCTATTGTACGAGGGACAAGTCAGAGGGGTCTAGAGTGAAGAATTAAGGATAAAAGATACAGATGAAAATGGAGATTTTACACTTGTACAAATGTGGACTTCATTGTGGGATATTTGATTTGGTAGGTCTCATTACCTTTATTTTGAAGATTTTTTTGTAAAACCATTGATGAAGTTGTTGGGGTATCCATGCGATTATAACCTATCCCTAGAAGTACAAAGATTTCTAAGACCAAAGGAAAATGACCGAAGAAATAAAGTGAATCATAACTGGGGAGACTGGTATGCTTTCTCCGATTGTACAGTGATAAGGGTTTATGGGTTCGAAGGGGCTCCACACTTGATGCCACGAGTAGTTCCTGACCGAATTTCTTATTTAGAAATTGTGAGGCAATTGGTAAAATATGATTCTAAACACCTCAAAGGACATAGCAAACAATTAATTATGCCCAACACCTTATGTTTTGGAGACTTTACAATGGTTGCCAATGAAGGATATGGAGAAATTGAATGTAAATTAGCATAGTACAACCTACCTCTAGGTGATGTAAGGAAAAAATTTGATGCAGAAGGGTTTATTCACAAGGAAATATTATCATAGGGGCTATCAGGGTATGAACATTTGTTCTCAATCAAAGATTTCATAAGAAACCATGATGAGGCTTCCACCAACGAAAGAATGGCCGCCTATAACAAGATTATTCTTGCAAAGGAATGGAAGAGAAAAATTTTCCCATCTTATTCAAAGGCATTTGGTGAGATACAGGATCCTTTAATAAGAATTGAGCAACTCATCACTCATGTCAATGAACTGGTAAAGGATGTTCCCCAGTTATTTTTGATGCACCTCATGCAACCTATTCAGGAGTGGAAAGCTAAAGACATAGAGCCCTTGGATTACATACCTTCACAGCCTACTCCTAAGGTATGTTTTTCTGTAGATACTGATATAAGTGAAGAAGAGCAGGGTGATGAAGAGGGTGAGTAGGACAAACAAATCAATGCTCCTGTGATTGCACAGTACAAGCCCCCTCAAGAGTAGAATATTGTAAGATTTGAGGAATCAAATGAACTACTTGATGATGTGAGGGTCAGGGCTAGACAATAGTTTATTTCTAATTGTGATTTTGTTAAATCTTATGAATTTAAATCATTTATTTATGAATATAAAGGCAAAAAAATGAGACAACAGATACAAGATATCACTCTTGAACATGAGGCAACCACTCTAGTGGAATTGAAAGGTAGAAAAGGAAATGGAGTCCATCACTCTTGAAAGAGGAAGGGAATTGCTTCAAGAAGCTGGAGTGTTGCTCCTGTCAGGGTGGGATATTAGCTCTGCAATTGTATTTGATAGCTTCAGAAAAAGAGGGGATAAAACAATGAACTCAACAGAAGAAGCAAGTGACAAAATGTATTCAGGATTTGGGTACAACCCAGACAAAGCCACCTTGCTTATTTGGTCATTGTATCCCCATGATAAAAGACATGCTATAATTAGTAATCCAAACCAATTGTTTGTTCATCTCTTCATTCAATGAGTGGTGGATACCAACCCTATGGAGACAACAAAATTGAACATAAATATGGCAAAATTTACCAAAGCACAAAACGAAAAAATGATTAAGGAAAATGACAAACTGAAGAAGGAGCTAGCAAATCAAATATAAAGAACATATTCCTCCTCCACATCATATTTGTACTCCCCCATAGCTTGAAAAAGATAAGAGAGTGCTTGATGCATTGGATGATGCAGCCTACTGGAAGAATTGCCATCTGAAATCCCAAGGGAAATGCAAAGAATTGGAGAAAGAAATGAAAACCATCAAATATAACATTGTATCTGAAATGATAAAAGAAAGATTCAACAAAATTATGAAATGTGCTAATTAATATTAGAAAGTATTCAAACAAACACGCATTGCATTGGTGGAGAATGAACAATTGCAACCTAGAATGGTGGAGAAAAAAAAGGAGCTTGTAGATAAGAATTTCATGAAAGGACAAATATTACTGACATATAACAAGCTGGTAGAATCACATAATGGATATCTTAACAGGCTTAGGGAATATTTCAACTACTTTGATTCATTCCCACTCCTGACACTAATTAATGGCATTGGAAATCCGCAAGAATATGATGATTGGAAGGAAGAGCTTGTTGGGCTTCTAACTGATGTGTTGCAAGAAATAAATGACGAGGATATGGTTTTACAAAACACTCATAAGAAACTCAAAAAAATAATTTCTATGGAATATGATATGAAAGAGGCGATCTCTAATGTGGACACCTATGTTGAACAAGAGTACATCCATCACCTCTCTACAGTCAAACTGTTTATTAGTCAAACTGTAGATGTGTCAAAATTAGATCCAACGGGACAACCATCAGATTCAGAGTAAGAACGCCAACCAATAGCATGATTAGTGCCCTATCATGGAGTACAAGCCTTGAATAGATCTTAGGTGGTCATGGGCTTCTGCTTGGAGATTAATGGCTTGGTGCATTCACCTGCGACATTGTTTTATATATAATTTGAGTTATGTTTAGTTGTCAAATGTCATGAATTTTTGTAAGGGGTTTGTAGCTTGTTGCCTCTCATATATAAGAGATATCAAGACCCGAATAGGAGATCTATGGCTCATCACATCATTTTTAATTAGACTTTAGAGTAGAAAATAGTAAGAAGATAGATAATAGATTGCACCAATTCGCCCATCCATCTCATATCATAAACTATTTTTATAATGCATATCATTTGAACTTTGAAGATCAATACAATGGAGAAGGTTACACATAATTACTGATTTTCTTTCGAGTGTTCAACTGTTGTGGATTCATATGCTTATAATTTATTAACTTATTTGGTTGTCTCCAAAGTGGATGTTTATGTTATTCAAATTGAGTGTGTGGAAGTACATTTAATTTGTCAGTACATTGAATTTGAATTCTTCAGGAATAGGGGCTTTGACCATGGGGTTTTAGATTTATTTATGGACATGATCATTGATCAAGTAGTAATGTGGGCCACAAAATGGATCTTATCACACAAATCTCTACAATTTGTGCTAATCATAAAATCAAATGTAGTGTATTTTTGCAGTATGTGGGATGTGGGTGAGGTGTAAGACTGTAAGTTGGTGGATATTGATTAGGATTTTTATTCAAAACATAACAAAAGCTAATATTTCAACATCCATAACTTAGAAGCTCTACCAAGAAGTAAATATAATGAGCTAACAATTCAACATCCATAACTTGGAAGCTCTACCAAGAATTGAATATAATGAGCTAACAATTCATCACCTTATAGTTCAAATGATAAAATAAATAATATAGATAATTGAACATCATCACATTACCAAAGTCTGAATTTGAGCTTTTTAATTATTTTCACATGAAGGAGTACATATTGGCATTGGCAATGTAAAATCTTTCCAATGCCCAAAGACAAGTTTGCACAGAGCTCAGTTGGAACTTGGAAACTCATATTATCAAAGATTGAAAATTAAAAATCAAGTCACGGTATCACCTTTTCTAGCAACTTCCACTCTTCAGGTGGTGGAATTTCCATTTGTTCTAACCGATGTTGTTTGACTTGAATTTTTGTTAACATTTCATGATTGTAATTGGAAGTGGAACCTGTCTTGAATTCTTCAATCAATTTTGCATCCAAGGTTATCAGTGTTCTGATGGAATCCAAATAGTTCACATTTGGGTTCTGAGGAAACTTATCCAAATCAGTCTTCCTTGCACCTTCCATCTTCTTTCTGAAACCATCCTTTCCAATGAATTGGTCATTTGTGTCAAAAACCTCTGGAAAACCAAGCTTTGTGAAGTTCCTTACCTTTTCATCTACCACCTTCATCTTGTCTGCAACCAAATGCAAATATTCCTTTGTTCCATGCATTCTCGAACACTTTTCAATCATAGATGACAACTTCATTGAGGTTTCAATCCAATTAGTAATCCCTTTTGATTTCAAATCATTGTCACTGGCTTTGTAGATTGTTTGTAGAACTTGATTTACAGATTTCTCTAATACCAGCACGTTTTTGTTGTCCACTAAATATTTGTTGAGCTTCTCATAATGTTGTCTGATAGCATCAATCAATTGAAACATGTCACACAAATGATCAAACCTTTGCATTATTTCATCCCAGATCTTTTGTTTCATATGCCTCACTATATCTCTACAAAATGTAGATAACTTATTTTGAGAAGACTTAATTCCTTCTTTTGCTTCTGTCAGCTCTGTCTCTAATCTTTCATTTGTTTTTCTTTGTTTCTCCAATTTTTGTTCCCACTATGCATTTCCATTCGCAATGCTTAGTCTTAATTTTTTTGAACTGGATTTTTCCTCATCATATTTCTTGTTGCTCTCATCTAGCTTTGTCTCCAATCTTTCATTTGTTTTTCTTTGTCTCTCCAATTTTTGTTCCCACTATGCATTTCCATTTGCAATGCTTAGTCTTGATTTTCTAAAGTGGATTTTTCCTCATCATATTTCTTGTTGCTCTCATCTAGCCTTCGCTTCAGCTCATTCAATTCTCTCTTATTTGGTTTATCTTCTTTGCTTGTTGATGTAGAGGTAGATTTTATTATTCTTTTTTCTAATTCATTGCTCTTGTTATCTGCTGCTTTCCTATTTTCTTTCTCACTTGCTAGGTCTTCCTGTAACTTTTCTATTTGGGTCTGCAACCTTTTCTTCTCTCTGTCTTGAGTTAGCAATGATGTGTACACCAATTCATTATTCTTCTTTGATACATTAATTTTGTCAGTATTTTTTAGGCCAGAAAAATCCAATTGAAAACTGATTACCTGGTATTCAGATCGATCCATCTAATTTGTTGGTTTGTTTTGAATTGTGGGAACAACAATTGTGTACTCCATGATTTATTTATTTGTGTCAAATTTGGGTAATACCATGGTTGTTGCAGGCTTTGAGGTTACAGCAGACGCACTCTCCATCAGTTGCTTCTTTTCTTTTTTACTCAAGTCTGATTTATTTTTAAACTCTTCAATGAAATCATAACCTGGGGAGGCAAGAACAATGGAATGCTTGAATAGTGAAGGAATAGGAGTACTTGCAGTTGTTAATGATGTCACAAACACACCAATAGGAATTGGAGGAGTGCTTGGAAAAAAATCCTTTGTGGTGGATCCACTGATAGTGTGACTTGGACCTGTCAAAATCCTTTGCCTCTTTTGATTGCCTTGATCACCTAGTGTTTATATGGTCTCCTGTATTGTTTTCCTCTTGTGTGTAATTTTTTGTTGTAGCACATGTTGACCACTACTAGTACTACTACCCATACCATCACCACCAATGGCACTCCCAGTTGCACTAATTTGTCCACCAAGGACATGTCCTAGTTGTCATTGTATCTGACCATGAGGATGAGGATTAGAAGCTCTAACAAATTGAGTTTTACTTGTATGCCCTTGGTCTACTTTTTCACCAACAATCCCAAGGCTAGATTTATCAACTAGTTTTCTATGCTCAACATTTTTTACTGTCCAAAGGCCTTTTATTTTGGAGTCTTTGGACCCCAAAGGACCACCTTCATAACCAATTTTTTCAAGTATGGTTGCTCCTGAAGTATATGCTGAAGCATATGCTTCTTTTGCGGCCTCACTTAAACCAAGTTTGTAATTGGCATGGCTTTGTTCTTCTTCTTCACTATCATCATTAGATTCATCATCACTTCCTTTGCTTCCACGTTCATTAGGATGCTCTATATTCCACAATTTTCTAAACTCTTTATCTTCTTCATTAGCTCCATACTTTGCAAGAGCTCTTGGATCACCTAGGTCCTTCCTCATAGACCAAAAGGCAATAATTTTTTATCGTGACCAATTTTTATTTGTAACTTCCTTCTCTAGAGAACCTAGAATTTTTACTCTACTAGATGTTTTATCACTTTTTTCATAAAAAATGTTGTATGTCCTGATTTTATTTTGGTGCAATGCCATAATTTCTACTGACAATTGTTCAAAAGAAATACCATTCTCAGCAGCACTTTTCTCCTTTGCTATTTTGACCTCATCCCAAGAATCCTTGTTTCTCAAGTTTTCAAGCAAGGGTTTACTTTAATGTTGAATTCTATGTGTAGCATTCCTATTGGCCACAATCATTGATTTAATGATGTCACATGGATCATACTTCTAGTGACAGATAGCATCAAAGTCAAAAAAATTCAAAAGATTATGTGCCACACTAAATGCTTTTCTCTCGAATGTGAACCCTCCACATGAAAAAGGTAAAGAAGGAAATAATGTCTTCTTTTTCTGACTGAGAAAGTGTAGTTCATCAACACTCTGCACCTACCTTACATATTCCAATGCAAAAACCCTTTCTATCACATGTATTGGAAGTTTGTATGGTTGTACTCCCGATCCATAAAATCTTAGCACAGTATATTCTTCCATTAAGTACCAATCAGCCAATTGTATTTATTTTCCTAGTTGCATGCAGTTTCTACATGACATAGGCAATCTAGGTATTGGAGTATTTGTAATTGCTTGATGCAATGGAGCCAAAAAGTAGTCTACAAAATGACTGTAGTTCCTTCAAGAATCATGCATCCTTATCTCAGTGGTCCATTCATATACTGGAGCCATTCTCTTTTCCTCTGCATTACTATAGGGTTGAATCTAACGCTTGTTGGTCTAAACAAATTTTCTAAATTTGAATAGAAAAAGATAGCACAAGTAGGTTTTGAACCTAAATATCTTGGTGGAACCTGCTTTAATCATTAAAAATTGTTTATGAATGGATTCTACAATGTGTTGAATATAATTATATTTGACATGTTCAACACCATAATGGATATTATATACCATTTCAAGGAGGCTTGCACCCACTTCCAAATTGCTATCCAGACCGAGGCAAAATGCTAGCATGGAAATACTATCCTGAACCCATGGTTTAAAAATATCCAAATTATAAGGAGGCTTATGATCACCTTTCAATTTGTTTCTATCCTGAACTATTTTATTTAAGAAATTATTTTTCTGCCTTTCTTCCACTGCTTCATAATCACTAGCAAGCTTTTCTAGGTCAATGTGGTGGTTTCCAAATTCTTTGGTTGTAAACCCCAACACTTTTCCAAGTTCTTTTGCATTAATGGATAAAAATTCTACTTGGCTATCTTTATTAACAATTTCTCTTTTCTTATCATCATAATTTTTGGCATAGACCATGATAAATTCTGGGCAAGGGAAAACTTCATGTAACATCATGCGCCCTAATCTAGTTACCCATGGTGCACTGATACTATTAACTAAAACTTGTGTTTGCTTTGCAGCCTTATTCTGAGATTAAAAAAAATAAGTTTTGAGGTACGCCTACCATAGATTTCAAGATCATAAATATCATGGTACCCATCAGTGAAACCTGGGGTTTTAAGCAATTTTGCATAATGTATTTTTTTATCGAGCATTGCTCTCGTGGTACTAGTGGTAGACATGCTTATACAAATGTGAAGTTGTAAAATTTGAATTCCCTAATACCTATTAGTCCTCCTTAATTTTAATGAATTCTTAAGTCTCTAAATCCAAACTTCAAAGTTTGACAAAATAAGATTTTAAGAAATGTCAAATGATGAAACGTAGTCATAGGAATTCTTTCACTTACCCAGATTTTGAGTCCCGGCTCTTGAAAACTGGAATGGCGTTGTTGGAAGTGGAACTGTGGAATCCAAAATAGGGTGGTGCACTACAATGAGCAATATGAAGAGTGAAGACTTCAAAAATCACTGTACAATTTCAAAGTGCAAAGTGCTTTAAATGTTTTTTTCTCGTAATTGGAACATTAAAGTGAATGACACGTCTTAGGTCTAGAAGACTACAAGTTGCAAATTCTTAACCATTGATCTTTCTAAATCTAACAGTTATAGGGTGATTCCGGAGGTTTAAGTTGGCAAGCCCATCGCTCTGTGCATTTCATTATGGAATGCAACTACAACCATACATCAAATGTTCATCCAACGGTTAAAACTTGAGTAATTTATGATATTAACTTAAAAAAATAAACATGAAACATGTGTTTTAAAGTTGCTTTAAAATTTTGTGCTCTAGGATTGGCATCAAGGCCAAGGGGCCGGTAAATTAACATTGCAAACTAGAAAGGACTTGAAAAAGTCTCACTGTTTGCTGACCCTCTCACTTAAAAAAAAATCAGTAATCACTTGACAATTGACACTTAGCAGTACAAAGTGCTTTAAATTCTTTGTTTCTCAAAATTGCAACATTAAAGTGAATGAAATGTCTTAGGTCTACAAGTTGCAAATTCTTAATCTTAACCGTTGATCTTTCTAAATCTAACGGTTATAGGGTGATTCCGAATGTTTAAGTTGGCAAGCCCATCGCTCTGTGCATTTCATTACGGAATGCAACTACAACCATACATCAAATGTTCATCCAATGGTTGAAACTTGAGTAATTTATGATATTAACTTAAAAAAATAAACATGACACATTTATTTTAAAGTTTTTTTAAACTTTTGCGCACTAGGATTGGCATCAAGGTGAAGGGGCCAATAACTTAACGTTGCAAAGGACTTATTATAGCCTACATAATGCAAATCATAGAAATTTGTGTGACAAGATACATATTATAGCCTACATAATTACATTGCATCCATAAACATATTTGAAATCATGTACTCGTAGTCCTTCCCCCATTCCTAACAAAAATCAATACCATAGGCATCGGCCTAACAATGCTTTATCGGTGGAACCCCCATCACAGCCCCATCGATGGCCCAAAGGTGGAGACTCATAAGACGCGATACCCGATATACCGATAGATTCAACTAAAGTAAGCACATCGTTGTAACACATAAACATCAGTGGAACGAATGGTTGCATTCCCCCGATGACCCGATATAACCATGAATTATCAATTGCATATTGCATAAAGTATATTACTTAATTTCTCAAAAGAAAAAAACTGATTTGAATATATTAATAAACACTGAAGTTCTGAACTCAGAAAACAACTCTTTACTCTAAGTGTAAATGAATAACGAAGAATAACACAACACAACCATTTATTTTATTGCAACTGAATTTCAATGTCACATTATTGCATATCTTTTTACAGATGAGTAGTTGTAGATCAGGAAAGTTCCTATTTTGTATAAATAACATATGTCAGTGTGTCACTTTAGTACTTCACATTGACAAAATTTAATAATTTATTCCAAGTTGTTGCTTGTTACAATGGATTACAAATTGATTCCAATTTCCAAGCTTCTGCTGCTGAAAAATTGCTATAAATGTAACTCTAAAAATAAATGCATGATTCAAAGCTTCTGCTGGTGACAACATAATACAAATGTGGCTCTGAAAATAAATGCATGATTCCAAGTCTCTGCTGGTGGATTTTCCAACCATGCTGGGGAAAGGGGTTTCTAATCAATCCTAGGGAAATGAGAGTCATGAAGATACAAAATGTACTTATCCTCTTCGAGAACCAGAGTCCTACAAAAGATGTAATACAAATGTCTCTTTGAAAATAAATGCATGGGGCTTGCCTGGCCATCCATGCTGGGGAAATGGGAGTTGTTAAAATACAAGAGGAGAAGCAAATTTGCTCTCATCTTTTGCATGCAACTTCCATGCACTGGTATAGCACTTACCTCCATCAGAGCTCCTCATCCTGGTTCTAAACATGTCTGAGAAGCCAGGTTAACCAAATCAACTTCTTTCCAATTCCACCCATTCTGGACTTGAAGGAAATTCATCTTCTACTGATTACGCTGTAACTACATAACTATAGGCAGGAGAATTTATAGTATCCCCAATACCACATCATCTTCTTCGTGAATCCTTATTAACCCTAGAAAATAAAAACTCTTATGGCACTATCCACTATTCACTGAATCACTATCCCTATTTATGCACCACTAGTGTCACTACCAGCCTGTATAACTAAAATGTTTAACTTGATTAACGTCTGGGTACATGCCAACTATACCTCAAGCTGACAAGCTGTCAAAATCACCGATTCACCAGTGCCACTCAAAGTTCAAATGATATGAAATCATTACAAATCTTGTTTCATTAAAGCTATGAGTTGTCCAAGAAATTGCTTTGTATGTTCATATCAATTAAATTTACTGGCAGGAAGTGAAAATCTGCTACTAAATCCCTTTCTCCAACCTCCTTCATTAAGATATATCCTTTTGAAGGATTTAAAAGATTGCCTTAAACCTAAATTTGGTGTTTGAAAGCATTTGAGAAGACATCCCTTAATGGCACCTTAAAATTCATTAGATGAGCTGACACTTCAAAAGTTGTGCATCCCACTGAGGTCGCCCAATCGCTGAGAAATAGAACTTTATAACCATTTATACGGTAATAAAATCTCAACCATTGATTTCTAGAAATCTAACGGTTCTAGTGTTATTCCAGAGGTTTCAAATCACAAGTCTAGTGCTTTAGAGATTTACTTCCGGAATGCAACTACGGTCGTCCATCAAACATTCATCAAACAGACCCTAAGATTTTTCGTTGGCATATCTGTTTATTTCACCACTGGATTTTTTTATTATTTTGAGATTCTTTTTAATTCGCCAATGAAAATATATTTTTTACTTTGAAAAAGGTTTTAATCGCTAATGGAAAAAAAATTGGTTTGAAAAACGGTTTTAATCGCCAATGAAAAATATTTTATTCGATTAAAAAAAAATTCAATTCACCAAGATTTTCCACAGACTTCCAGGGACTATAAAAGATTCGCCAATTGGGATTTATTTTTCCTGAAAAACAAAAAATTTCGCCAATAAAATTAATATTTTTTATCAGGAAGTATACAGGATTCACCAAGATTTTACACCTTCACCAAGGGGGGGTTTCTTAAATTTTTCCCTGGTCAAGAAGATGAGAATGGAGCAAAATATGCCATCTATTTCATTAGTAAGAATTTGACTCCCACTGAATGAAACTACACCACTACAAAGAAATAATTCTTAGTTGTGGTGTATGCAATCAATAAATTTTAACATTACATCATAGGTTACAAAGTGACTGTGTTCACAGACCATTCAGTTATCAAATACCTAATGAACAAACCTGTAGTAAATGGAATAATAATCAAGTGGTTATTTCTTCTACAAGAATTCAACGTGACCATCATTGAAAAACCTAGGAAGTTCAACATAGTTGCAAATTTATTATCTTGGATCAAACAAGACAATGTAGATTGTGCTCATGTGCAAGATGAATTCCTAGATGAAAATATATTTTCCATCTCCATTAAAACCTCATGGTTTGTTGACATCACCAACTATTTGCCTACTTCATCTAGTTTCCACCAAACTTTACATCAAAACAAAATAAATTCCTTGTTCGAGAAAGTGCTCGATTCAAATGGATTAATGGAATGCTATTTCAATGTGGTCCTGATATGATTTTATGACGTTGTGTCAAGTCAAATTAAACATACAACATCCTTAGAGCCTGTCATGATGACCCCTCCAGAGGCCATTACTCTACCAAGAGAATGTCCCATAAAATCTTGTGAAATAGATATTACTAGCCCTCTATGCATAAATATGTGAAGAGATATGTTCGTCGTTGTGATGAATGCCAGTGAGTAGGAAGACCCATTGCATCCAATGAAATGTCTCTCCAACCACAAGTAGTCCTTGAACCATTTGAAAAGTGGGGATTGGATTTTATCGGTTCTATAGACCCTTCTTCACAAGGCAAAGAATATATTTTGGTTTGTACTGACTATTTGACTAAGTGGGCAGAAGTCCAAGTCCTAAGAGTAGCTAGGGAAGAACAAGTAGTTGACTTCCTATATAACAAGATTTTTCTCATATTTGGAGCCCCTAAAACAATTGTCACAGATCAAGGACCCCAGTTTATGTCTAAAGTTCTACTAACTTTTATTGATCATTTCCAAGTAAGTCATAAAAATTTGTCACCCTATCACCCACAAGAAAATGGTCAAGTAGAAGTCACCAATAGGGAACTTGAGAACATCCTAATAAAAATAGTTTCATCAAGAAGAAGAGACTGGGCCAGAAAATTACCCGAAGTTGTTTGGGCCTATAATACAACTTAGAGATCAACCACCTATTTTACCCCTTACGAGTTAGTTTTTGGGAAGAAAACTCTCCTACCCATTGAATTTCAACTCCAAACTCTTAGAATGGTAATGGAGTTAGACTTAGACCTCAAACGAACCCAAGTTGAGATAGTCTTACAACTTAGTGAATTAGATGAACTTTGATTAGAAGTTGTCCACCAAACTAAGCTAGTCCAACAACACCGAAAGGCCTAGCATGATAAACACATAAAAGAAAGAGAGTTTCACAATGGGGATTGGACGTTGTTATTTGATTCCCAATATAAGGATCACCAATGGAAACTAAGGACCCATTGGTTGGGTCCATATGAAATTTTTGAAGTATTTCCAAACAGAGTAGTGTAGCTCAAACCTATTGATGGTGATACTCGAACCCTCTTAGTCAACGGTCATCGATTACAAATCTACGATAAACCTATAAAGAAAGAGGAATTTACGAGAATGGTAGAAATACAAGGATAAATACAATGCATTGACTCTGCTATAGTAGAGCCAATGTAGTTTTTGATGTATTATTGAGTTATAAAAAAAAAAAAAAAAAACAACAACAAGATTTTGCATGTGTATGTATTCATAATCACTTCAGGGTATTTTTATTGTATCATTCAATCTTTTGGACTTTGCTAAAAAAACATTATGCCTTGCAGGACTTTATCAAACACAAATTTTGGTGCATCTTGCACCGATGCTCCGGAACTTGTTGCACTGATGCTCTGAAACTTGTTCGTTCAATGAGTTTCATTCCTTGGTTTATTCCTGCAGTCCATTGTAATGCTCAGCAATGTGTTAAGTCCAATTTTCTTCATGTTTTTCCTTCCCACATTCTGGAAGCATCTTTCAATGATGCTCCAGAATTTTTTTGTTTGTTTGTGTATTCCAATGACATCTTTCAATGATGCTTCAAATTTTTGTTATTTCTTTCTGCATTCTAGTCGCATCTTTTGGCGATGCTCCAAAAATTTGTTCTCGCATTCTAGTGGCATCTTTTGGTGATGCTTCGAAAAAAATTCCTGCATTCCGGAAACATCTTTTAGCGATGCTTTAGAAGTTTGTTCCTGCATTCTAGCAGCATCTTTAGGTGATGCTCTGAAAGTTTGTTCCCGCATTCCAGCAGCATCTTTCTGCAATGCTCCAAAACAATTCTTTTTCTTTTTGGCTACATCTTTCAGTAATGCTTCAGAATTTTGCTACTTCACTCTGGCTGCATCTTTCAACGATGCTCTGGAACTTCACTTCTTCGTCCCAACCGCATCTTCTAGGGATGCTCCAAAATTTGTGTTCTTCTATCTTAGCTGCATCTTTCAGTGATGCTCTAGAATCTTTGTACATTTTCCTTCCTCTTTAAATTCTCTAATAGTTCTTACACAACATACACATGATCATCATTAAATTTTTCCATCAGCTCCGAAATTCATGCCCTACACTGCCATCTCTTTCCATAATAAATCAAAATTATTGTGACCACTTTTCATCATAGTAATTGCAACATGTATTAACCACCCCATCTTCATCCATAATAAATTTATTACAACCCTTCGTCATCCCATCGAATGATGCTATTACGTCAACAAAGGTAAGTGACTTTCAAATCAATGACGGTACGTAAGGTATGTACAACTTTTATTTTAAGTAGGTAATTATTGTGAATAAAAATGAATAAATTGGCACATACCACCACCCCTTTCCAAACTTAGTAAATTGTGTGGGTTGTATATTTGCTTGAGGTGCAACAGTTCATGTGCTCTTTTCCATGCAAAGTAATTATTCTAGTACAGAGAAGCCAAATGCAACAATTAATTCATGTCCCATTGGCTATGTTAAAGTATGAGTGGTTGAAAAGCTTACATTTTCTTTAATTTTCATTACAGTCTTGTTGAAATAGTTTTTCACCTTTTGAGCGCCATGACATTTAACAAATATTGAGTAGAATTGAGAATAATAGACAGCATGGGTGGAGCTAAGTGAAATTCAGAGCCAACCTCTCTAGATAAGTTGTTGGAATTGGGTAATATTTCATAACTATTTCAAACGATAGGGTGGATGGAGTTATGAAAATTTTTGAAGGGTATATGGAGTAGTTGGTTAAAGAATTTTCAGAAAACTTCTCAGATGGACAATCAATAGTGCATGGGAATAAATTCAAGGTAAGCCCTCGAATAATTTCTCATTTATCCAACATTAGAAATGAGGGTGTAAATTTATCAAAAACTACAAATACTTCCTATCAAAAAATGGTAGAGATTTTCAGTAGGGAAGGGGAACCTCAGCCTCTGTTAGTTGTAAATACTCATGGGAAAATCAAAGGGTTTCAAAGAATGTCTATTTTAGAGCTGTGGAGAATGGCGATTGCCTGGATAATCAAATATTTTACATGTGAAGGGAAATGTGCCATAATATTTGGTCCTCCCTTTTGGTTACTGACTCATTTGTGCCATGGCGTTGAAAACCCTAAATTCATAATTAACCTTCCCTCCTTTCTTAGTGATTCTATTGCCAATATGATTGAAAGGTTTAAGATTGGGTTAGGACCATTGAAACATCACAGCCTCATTCATTTAATTTGTAAATATCATTTCTTGAAGAAAGGAGCAATAGAAGGAAAATGGTAGAGATTTATGTAGACTTTGAAAACACTAATCCCACAAGACATTTAGAGGAGGGTGAGCCATCCGGTTTGGTGGCTCAAAATTTGAAAGAACCTTCTCCTAAACCTCAAAATGTTGAAAGAGTTCCTGACGACGAGCCATTAGAAAATCTAGCATACCCTTCAGACCCTGATGAAATACCAAGTCCACAAAATTTCTCAGAGGCTCTAAAAAGACAAGGAAATATGGACCTAGAAAATTCAAAAGATGAGAATGATCATCCCCATAAAAAGGGAAGGAGACCTAAAATAGAAGTGTATAGACCTTTCCCTTTGAGAAGAAGAAAATTATTTTCTTCTGAGATTAGTTGTGTTGTAGCTTGTGATCAGCCGCATATTCCTAAAAAGAAACGGAAGGATAGGTAGCCCCATTAAACTCTAGCACAATCATGTGAAAATGTGACCCAGCCATGTGTAGAAACAACCTAGTTAGATGAAATTGGAAGAGGAAATGTCTGACTTGAGACAAGACAGGAAGAAATAAGAGAACATATGCCAAATTATGTACTTATCGAGGATGAGCCTATGAGATCATTTTCTCCCTTTCACCAGCCAATAGAAACATAGGAAAGTGATGTGATCCACCTAAGTGAAAAATTGTCTTCCCCAATTTCTAGTGATGCAGAACCAAACCCACTAGAGGTGCATAATGAAGAAAATGTGATTGATGATAATGCAGAAGTTTCCATTTCTCCTCTCTGCTCTAATGTACAAATTGAAAGTTTTGATAACATAAAATAGAATTAAGTGATTTGAAAATAGAAATTGTTCAGTTAAGATTTAGCTTGTAGAAAAATGAAGAACAAATAAGTCAACAACAACAAGAATAGATATACAAACTAAACTTTTGAAGAAAAGAGATCAAGAAATCACAACTTTGAAGGCTCAATTGGAGAAAAAAGATAAAATTATTGGAGAGTTGCAATTTCAAGTGCAACAAAGTAATGAGAAAGGTATATAGTATATGGAAAATTTGTATGAAAAAGATAAAAAAGATTAAAGTTTTAACTAATAATCTAGTGCAATCTCTCCAAGAATTTGCAAAAAAACAAGAAAAACAAAAATATAAACTCAATGCAGCTTTGAGTAAATATGTTGAACTAGAACAAGATTTGCAAGAAATCAAGATGAAGTCAAGAATGGAATCAAAAGAAATATAGACTGAGCCAGCCTAAATGGCATGGTTTCAATTCCATATTCCCCCAATGTTGACTAAATGGATGAAAAGGTGCTATTTCTTGAGGCAAGCAAGGGTAGAAAATGCTAGACTTAAGAAGGAAATAGTATTAATGAAAGAATCGTATGATAAATTCTATCAAGCTAAAATGGATGCATGCAAAATTGGAGAATTATTACTAGCCTGTAGGAAACCATCAAGATTATATTCCATTTTTTAAATGAACAATTGTTAAGATGGAAACCTCTGAGGATTTCTTATAATTTTCCACATGATCCTGATGATAAATAGGTTTTAGAAGCTTTCAAAGAGGCAACTCCTATTCAACAAAATTTGTTGTGTGAATTTTTCATCCATAATTTTTTTTTTTTAAACACACTAATTTATTTTCCAATCTTTTAGTTGGAGAAGTACAGCTTAGAGAATTCATGTCCACTATGCAAAATCAGATTCAATGGTAGGAGAGAACTAAAGAATATTTGTAGGCAGAAAGAGATGCGAGACTTCAAATGAGATATCTCAACCGAAAACCCTTTGCCTTTGAAGCCCAATTCTAGGGGATTAAAAGCTATGACAATTTAAAGAACAAGTATGATAACAATCTCTGGATTTGTTTTGAGAATTTCAAAGTTCATGGGCCACAGTTGATAGAAAATGCATGGAGTGCTTGTGAGGAACAGTATACTCCCCTACCTATGTGTCTTAAAAGGAGAGGTGATATCACCCACTATCTAAGGTGGTCCTATAGAAGGGCTCAAGTATTTGTAGAATTATTGCAGCAACTTAAAACTAAGTGGATTGGGATGTGGTACAAACCCCCATTGCTCCCTCAGCCACCTCTTGTAGTTTTTTTCACAACAGAGAAAGATCTTGGAAACTTACATGCATGGCAGATGAGGGTTAAGTTCAACAAGGGTTGTCTTAAAAATCTTGACCATTGGGATGAGGAAGCAAGGGATATGTATGATCTCAGTTCTAAATATAATGAGCTAAATAGGAAAAGAGATGTAGAGATGCTAAGGACTCATCAAAGAGCAAGAGGACCTACTCAGGCTTAGGAAGGGGAGAGTGATGAGGTATAAATAACCTCATGATTTTGATAAGCTAAATACCCTTCTCTATTCTTGTTAATCACCTCAACCATGCCAATGAGTTTATATTTAGGACCAATAATTGTCTACTTTTTATAAAATGATGTATAGATCTTATTTCTTAAATTGATTGAAATTAGTTGGCTAATGTTGATCTAATGGTATAGAATTTAAGTCAATGTACAAGACTTATGCATGACCTATAAGTGGAGCGCACTTCAAGCAGTTGAAGTTAGAGCACTTGAAGTTTGGGCCCCATAAATTTAGGCATGTGAAGTGGAAGAATTTTTTTAAAGCACTATGTTTGTTTTCTATTTAAGAATTTATGGCTCCATGTCAAGCCTTTATTATGTTTTATGTTACGAACCTCAATTAGTTGGTCAATTGTAATTTTGTTAAAAAGACTTTTTCAATGGTAATCTTTCACCATTTGAAATTTAGGATTTTGTAAGTAGTATAGTATATATGTGTAACTGCCAAAAGTAATGCATGTTGTTATGATATTCTTTGAGCACTGTTCAACTATGTTCTTTGTGTTACACTTTTATGATATGAATAAATAAATATTGTTAGTCTTATTCCAAATCAGTTTTTCTGAGTAATGAAAGTTCCATGGATGGATTTTTTTTAGGATGCAAAATTTCATGCGATTTTAGCTAAACGTAGGAATGTTCGAGAGCTGGCCACTCGAGGGATCTTGTAGAGTAGATAAGTATTTTTCCTGTTAATATTGTTATCTCCATTCTTTGCATGTTAAATTTAGATGAATTTTATTTTTTGTCGAGTCATGTGTTCCTCCAGGTCGTGGTTTTGAGTTTACAATCTTTAAGTTCTATTTACTTTGAAATTTTGGAGCACCCACTCTTGTTGCTAATTACACGTTGTTTTTACTTTCAGTCATTAGTTAGTCATTATTCGTTAGTTGTCTTCATTTAAATTTCATAGTTTAACTGCAAGTGTTAACTCTTAAGTAGTTTAAATGCTTTCTAGAATAGGAATCTGAATGTTTTCTAGTTTAACAATTTAATGCTTTCTAGCTTAACAATTTCATGCTTTCTAGTTTAAGAAATTTCATGTTTCTTAGTTTAATTTATGTTTTCAAAAATTTAGAAAATCTTGCTAAGAGAGAGATGGAAAAAATGTTTCCTATTGCATACAACCTTTGAACACTACCCAGTCGACATAATTGATATATCTTTAACTAAAGTGTTAGGATCTAATGCCAACCTCTCACTTTTCTTGCATGATTCTGCATCATTTCGCTTAAGGTTGGGAGTACATGCACCATACTATCTTAGACCATAGTGACAACTTCTTGGTCGTTATATTATGCATTCATGGTTTGCTTTTAAATTGGTCATTGCACATCTAGTCTAGGGAAATCAGGAGAATTCTACTTTTTTTGTCCGTGTTGTCTTTCCATAAAAACCTCTAATCAACTTTTCAATTACATTAATGACTAATTTGGGTGCTTGCATAATAGCCATGTAATAACTGGGGATGGCAACAAGAACTGATTTTATCATTAGTATTCTACTTGAGAGGGAAAGCCACCAACCCTTCCACGAAGTGATCCTTGATTGTATGCTTTGTATCACTTTGCTCCAATATGACACCTTCTTTGTTCCCAAAAAGAGTGGAATACCCAAGTATGAACAAAATAGATTTTCCAATTGACAGCCAAAGACCTTGACTATTTGTCTCCTCAATGTAGGTTTTGTGTTGAAGATATAAATTTTTGACTTCTTATTATTTATTTTCTATCCAAAAGTTGTTATGTAACTCTCTAGTATGGTTTTGAAATGTTTGGCCTCTTGTAGGGATGCTTTCCCAAATAGCATGGTATCATCTACAAATAGCGAATGTGAAACTGTTGTGTTTGTCAATGGAAGTTGAATGCCCTTCAATAGATTGTTACTAATTGCATTCTGGATACTTTTGCTCAGTGCCTCAACTAAAATAATGAAGAGAAAAGGTGAAAGAGAGTCACCTCAAGCCTAACCCCCTGATAAGAGTTAAAGAATCCCACAGGGCTTTCGTTGATAATTAGGTGAAGTTATGATGATTCATATTATTTATTTTAGCCTTCAAAGGGGATTGTTGAGTTATACTATTAGTATTGATATAATATTTTATTATTTATTTTGTGGATATCATGATATAATCATAGCATAATTTGATTTATCTTCCATAACATTAAATTTTATTTTATTGAAAATATGTTGAAAATGACAAATTTTATATCAATTTCAAAAAAAAAAGGTTAGGAATTTACCATATTTTTTGGGATTTGTAATAAATTAATAATTAAGACAATAACAACATTATGTTTATAATTCCTTGACATAGTAGGGTGACTATAGTGATTGATAGTACAAATTTGATTTAATTGGTTATTATTAACTTTACATTCCAACCAATCATAAGTTTTTTTTTTTTTATGAAGACCTAATCTAGGGCCCAAAGTAGAACCTAGTAGACAACCCAATCAAAGAGATTAAATTAGGATACGTGCAAAAATGGTTAGTTCACATGATAGAGGTTATATTATTAGAGTGAAAATTAAATAATAAAAACATACAAGAAAATAAACAATTCAATTAGAAGCGTAATAGAGAATTTTATTATGCTACTTTTATACATTATCTATGTGAATAAATGTGTTTTTATCTATCTAACCATCAGATGAGCACACACACTTATACTAAGAGGGGGGGTAAATTGATATAAGATATTCTTTTACTTATTAAAATTTTAATAACCATAATAAAGCAATCGCACAAGATCCACACACATAAGAGATACAAGATTTTATGTGGAAACCCTTTCAGGAAAAAACATGGAAAAATATTGCTTATATTTAACTTCTCTTACAAACTTTGTAGGCACCAACACACTAGAGACACCAATCCCTAAAACTTAGCACCAACCTAGCAAGAGACATCAATATCTTCAAATGAGAGGCATTGACCTCCTAATCTCCTCAATTAGGAGGCACCAATCTCCAAATGAATATTGTGTGCATTGTTACTTTAATATGCTTCATAAATCTTCTTTAATATCTTTACTAAAATTATTTATATTTTTTCTCTTAGATCTCCTATAATTCTGTTATAATATTCCTCTTAGATCTGTTATAATTCTTCTTAGATCTACTATGATTTCTTCATAAATCTACTCATAAACTCTTCCATATTTTATTATAGATCTAATCTAGATCTGCTCCTCAATCTACCTTGAAAAGAAAAGATATTCAATAATTGCTTTCCTTGACAACACCTCTCAAAATCATCTTTATATATTCTCCAAGGGGGGGATTTAATGAAGAGACACATATATTACTAAAAAGGGCAACCTTTCATTTATATGCACACTTTCAAACCCAATTTTGGTGCTCCATTAGAGGTTGGCCCTTATAAATAAAATATATTTATTTTAAGAATTTTAACTCCTAAAATAAGGGTTCCACACTTGAATTGGGTCAACCCAATAGAATTAATTTAATTTAATTGTTTTAAGGCATTACCAAGGAGGGCACCATATTAAGGAAGTCGGACCATACGAAAATAATTTATTTATTTTATTTTCAAACTTAAGAAGGGCACCAAGAATGAGAGAGATGACCAACATTCAAATGAGTTTAATTATTGCCTTGTGAGGATAAATCTGCCTTGAAATGATTGCAATAAAAATAATGAATTTTTTATCATACACCTTTGATACCAATGACAATAATTCTAACACCATCATCTACAAAGAATGGTTATGCAAATTAATACATAAATAAAGAGGAAGATGAAGTGTCAAATAAAAGCATGACAATTCATATTTTGGTTTCAACTATCACACTTGTTAGAGATGAGTCAAGACATGTGATATTGTTGAATGACTTATAATTTATAAAATAGGTGCTTATTATAATGAAGATCCTACTAATTAAATTGTGAAGGTTGCTAAGAAATATCCAAGATTTATAGAATTATTTAGTGATTTAGATCCTCATAGATTGATTTCCCCTCCTTAAAGACTATTAATACCTATGAACGTAAATGTGGAAAAATATGTGTGATCTAGAGAGTGCTTTTGGTTTCAACTATGTATGTTTTTTCCAATCAACATTTTAGATCACACTCAATGATCTATCATTAGGAAAAATATGCCTACTATGTGTCATCTAATTATCAACTTGTGCTTTTGTGAACCATTTTCGATAGGAAGGAACTTGACCTAATTTATGAATGTACTAGAGTATTGGTTAGGATTAAGGTATGACTAACCATTCAAAAAATCCCTCTCTTCCCTTAAATGTTGTCTTCTACGTGTTTGTAGTCTAAACAAGAATATGCCAATACCCAAACTTAAAACACACTTTTGTGAACTTTACACTATGGAGATGGTCCAAAAAGTCTTGAATCCTTTGAAGAGAGTATTATTTCTTCACTACAATTTTCTTAAGAGATTGATAATTAATACAAAACCTTCATGTTCCATCCTTCTTATGTGCAAGAACAATTGTACTACCACAAAGAAATTATTATGTTCAACTCTCACCATCAAAAGTATAAACTTCTTACTAGAAATAAATAACATCTTACATTATTTGATGTTGATTTAGGTACTATTTTTTATACATGGTATCTTTTATCACCAACATCTATGACAAAATTTCTCAAATTTTCTTTATATATTGCATTTAAATATTAAATATATGGTTCCCAAGTAAAACACCACATACTTCTAATGGAGCAATGACACAAAGGACTATATATTTAAAAGTATTGATTTTGTACATCAATTGAGACTATTAAGTGACATGGCTCTTAAATCCTACATTAAACCATCCAAAGGAGTGTGGTTGTAGGTGAGACATCCATGGAAATTTCAATCTTTAAAAATTACTTTAAGATAAATTAGGTTCTTTTGATGGCTAATAAAATTAAGGGCATTCAAGTAACCCAACAAAGAATTTTTAATTATATAGTCAACCCTATGTGAGAGACCATCACTTATGCCAATTTTTCTTTAGAAATCTAATACATTATAATTTAAATACCATATGTGTTTGATCAATATGGCATATACAATTCCAAGCCATAATATTAGAAACTACATATTATCAATTGATACTTCAACCTACATAAGTCAACATCACAAGCCAAAATATATTAGGTCTCTCTTAAATAGTGTTTCAAGATCATTTTGCGCACAAATAAGTTCATTATTCACATGGTCTACCTAAGGGAATTTATATAGGTAAGTACATGAGAGCTAGAACCATATCATAGAAAGCATAAATATTGAAAAGGAATTATAGAAATATGGAGACATAGACAAAGAATACAAGGTTCTTCCAACACACTATGCAATATAGCACCATATCAATTTGGTTCCCAAATTCCCTCCCAAATAGATATTTGTGTCATAAGTCTACATTAGAGAATGATGAATTTTGGTGCCAAATCCAAGAGCTACTTAATCAAGGTAAGATTTAACCTAGTTTTTTGACATGAAACAATCCAATAGTTCTTATTCCTAGGAAAGATAACATGTGACACATGTGCGTTGATTATTGTGTGCTCAATAAGATGGCATATAGTATATCCTCTAGTGTATATCGATGACTTGTTAGAGTGGCTTTGAGGTGTGTAATACTTCACCAATATGTACCTAAAATCAAGATATCATTAGGTAATGGTTCAAATTGAAGATATTTAGAAGATAAGTTTTAAAAATTAGAAAGGATTGTATGAATGAATGGCTATTCCCTTTGAATTAATCAACACTCTAAGTATATTCATATGCTTTAGGAATGAAGTTCTATGTAACTTCATTAACTTTTCCATCATCATGTACTCAACTAACAATCTTGTATACAACAAGAGAAAGGAAGAGCAAGTGGAATAAGTCTTACACATTCTAGATACATTGCACCAATAAAATTTATAGGCTAAACTTTCCAAAATCAAGGCAATTCAATATCAACTCACTATAAATATCACTTACTCATGTAGCTTTGTTGAACTTGCCAACTTCTATTGTAGGTTCATCATTAGTTTTTCTCACATTGTGTAGTCACTTAACTAGATCATGCATGCTAATACACCAATATGAAGGACACATGCACACAACACACTTTCAAGGAGCTCAAGTAGTGTAAGGCCTCACTAATATCCAATCAATTGGTGTTAGACACATAATTCAAAGGAAGGGTTACTAATTGAACAGTCCATTAAACCCTTGCAAAAACTCCATTAAATTATCAACTAGGACTTCGTAATATTTTGATGATGCTAGTACTATATGTGCATTCACATACTCTACATGACATATATTATCAAGTATAGGTGGTTTACACATGTGCAACAAAATAGTAAAGACTGGAAAAGGAAAATAAAGCATAAACTACAAAACAAGGGAAGCAACTTAATTTGCTATTGATGCTATAAGTACCTTCGACTTAACACTATAACTGTGAACTACTAAACCTGAACTCTATAATTTCACTAGCACTTATGATTCTTAGTTCTAATTACTTTACTCACTCTAGAGGATGGCTCAATGATGCATTCAAGAACTTAAATCATGAGACTAAGTATCATTAATGTGAATGTAATGAAGAACCTATTGAAATGAATGCAATAATGTAAACATCTAAATTAACAACAAAAATGAAGGTGGGTGAACAATACCTTGAGTGGCCCTTTCTCAAGTTTTTGTAACCACAAGAGAAACCAAATATGTGCTACTTGATTCAAAGAACCATAACAGTAAACTGGAACATCTTTATTGCATATAACTGAACTCTATAATCTGACAAGAATCTTCACATATTTCTCATTCATGAATGTATAACAAAAAAATAACAAAGATATTGTCTGTGAAACAAAAAATATAACTATCAAAATATATTTTCTATCTAGATCTACTCCTCAACCACCAATCCAACTATATAGGTTCGGGAGGAGTTTTATTTGCATAAGGATTGAAAACAGAAATTAAACATAGATTCAGATTGAATTTCATACACATTCACACATTCATCCATGTAAACATCATCATATTATAATCATATTTCCACTTATCAAAGTTTGGTTTGGATGGCATAAAAGATATAAAAGGTATATAAGTTCAAGAATGTATATGAAATAAGCAGTTTAAAGTTTTTGAAAGATATGAACTAAACAAGAGAAAACTAGCTATTAATCAAGCTCATCATTCCCCCCAACTAAGCAATTGCTTGTCCTCAAGCAACATTTAGGACCAAAGGTTTGTATTAAAGAATCATTTCCCTGAAATTTGTCACCACATCAACTCCCTTAACCTATCTCAAATAGTAGCCTTTTTGACATGAAATATTTGCCAGCCTCAGTTCCTTTGTTTGTACTTCATCTTAGTTCATCCTTGTCCATTGTGGAACCGGGTAGAGAAGAAGGGGTGGATGAAATGTAAGTGGAAACCATTTAATTCCATTGTCCCTAGAAATGTCTATATACCTATGAGATCTTCTAATAATGGCTATAAAATTATACAGGGAGTGAGGTTCTTTTTTCTTTAATTCAAAGGTTAATTCCTCCCATCTCTTCTTCATAAACTGGAAGGTATGATCAATAGGCCCTATAACTATTTGCTTCATCCTTGTGTAGTCACATTCCTTGACATGCATTATTTGTCTGCCTACACCTTTATAGTTTAGGATCTCCAACCATTCATCAATAACTGCATTGTGATCTTTGGATTCTTTCCTCGGCTACAAAGCAACATATTTCTCCTTTTCATTATATTCCTACAAGATCTCACCTCTTTTCTATTCATTCCTGACATAAGAGGCCAATGCTTTAATTTGTAATTCCCCCACAAAAATTAGAGGATTTCATTTTGTTTGATATGAGAGCACAAGATTATGCAAGTAAAACTCACATAATTGATCTTGCATATCCGGTGTAGAGTCAGAGAAATTTTCTAAGAAGAAAAAAAATATATTCATTGACATTGGAAAATAGTTGTGTTTTAAGTTTAGCCAGCTAATTATAATTAGCTAGCTAAACTGAAAACACAAGTATTTTTCTTGTAGAAATAGTGCATAAACTCTTGCAAGAGGTCTTCACTTTAGAATTTATGCAGCCTTGTCTGCTACTTCTTCAATCTTCACTTTCAGCCTTTTTATTTCTACATATTTTTGCTCAAGTGTCCTAGTGTGTTTTGACATCAACTTAGCTTTTCTTTTTCCCATTCCTTCTTCTCAAAGAACTCTTGGGTTCTTTTTCAGAACTCCACACCTAAGGTCTCTATAGATGGTCCAGAGGGAACACGAAGTGGAGGAATTGGACCCTAAGATACTAGTTCCTTGTTTCTTTCTTATATTATAGAAAGATGTTCCAATTCATCCAACCTAGACGCATGCTCAAATCTATATTTTTTTTCCTCTAATTCTTCAATTCTTTTGTTCCTCTCACTTTCTCTTTGTTGGTGTGTTTTCAATAAACCTTCTAATTGATTAATATTTTCCATAGAATCTTGTAATTCTTTGCCAATATCCTTTTTCTCAACAAAAACTTCTTCATCTCTTTCTAAAAACTAGTCATTCCTTTCACTCGTATGCTCATTACCCTCTAAATTGGGGCTCTTTGGGGTTCTTTTTCTTGTTTTCCTTGCAACAAAAGAATACTTTGAATCAAACTCATAGGTGATTGTAAAATTCCATGATTGTGCATTAAGTACATTTTCATTACTAGGGGAATTCCCCTTTAATTCTGAGTCGATCTAAACCATAACATCTCCCTCCTTCTGTTTTTTTTACTAACCCTCTCATAACACCTTTCCTCTTAAGGTGGTGTGACTGCCTCCTAGGATGTGTGGATTTATTTTTCCCCCTTGTAGGTGCAAAAGAATATTCACCTTTAATTTTTTTGGTTCTTGGTGTTTTTCCAAAGGTAGGGGTTTCTTATGTACTTTTTGTTGTGGGTTGTTGAAAGGCTGTGGGTTGAGTTTCTTGTAGGCTTTTCTCCTCTTGTTCTCCTATGTTGTGGGTAGGTGATGCAACAGGGGAACCAGAGGGAATTTCCCTTTTTGATAAAATAGGTTCCTCTTCTCTTTCTAAGACAGCAGGTTCTTCAAGGATGGTGTTGATATGGCTGCAATTTAGGGAACTCTCCAAAGAAACATGGGGGAATTGAATTCTCAAAAAAAAATTATCAACAATGTGACAATTTTGTGAACTAATCCTCTTCCTTTTATACTCAGAACTCATTATTTTCAACAAATTGTAAAGAAAATTTGGAATATTTACACGCCTATCATGGTGAAGATGGCTTAATAGTTTGAAATGGATTGTATACAATAATTAAGTATTTGATTATGCAAGAAGCTACTAAAGCCCATATCCATGGTAAGGATAGTCTTTTTGTACCTTGAGATGATGATTCTAGGTTTTCCCCACATTCTTTGAATTTGTTCCTGACAGCTATGACATATTCCCTTACTAGGAACTCTTCTCCTTCCCTTGGCAGTCCTGATTCCTCAACAATGGCATCCTCTCAAGCATCCACCCTTAAACCTCTTAAAGTTACTTCATCATTTTTCAATGTGGTAGTGAATTATTGTCATGACTTCATTGAACTTTATGAGTTTCAAGAAGTACTCTACCCAATCAGCTTGTCTAAAATAGGCAATACTAGATTGTCTTCCAATAGCTAGGAATGTGTTGTTGGTTCTCTCTCAATAGTGTCACCACCCATGATATTGTTGTTGTTCTCTAATTCCCTTAATTATTCTTTGTTTTGGTTCAATTTTTGGATTCAATTTCTTCCTGTCATACCAACTACACTACTTCCACTATGTTATACCTTCTCAATTCATCTGCTTCTAACCCTTCTCTTCTCCTCTGGGCTTGTATTTGTATAAAAATAGAGGAAAATAGAATGAAAAAAAGGTTGCAGAGAGTTTTTGGTTTTTAAAAATCAAGAAAATGAAGAGTACCCCTCCCCCAACTAAAGATATTAAGTGTGCTCACTTAATTATATGGGTTATGGTGAAGGGATAAATTATAGGAAGTGGAAAATCAAATTAGATATGAAGCATGAATGAATTAATGTTAAAATATGTAGAAAATCACGTATTATTCTATGCTAATTATGAGAATTTAATGCATGTACCTGTAGAATTATTGTGAGATGAAACTTAACTCATACAAATTTGTTGATTACTGCCCATGATGAGATTTGATGTGACCATTCATAAATGATGGTTTGGAAAGGCTTTTGGATGTATGGTAGATGGGATGTGAAATGAAATTTATGATACATGGTAGGAAAAAAAGGTGATGGAAATGCTATGTGGTAAGATGTGTATGGGTTGCATGTGTAGAATTATGGAGGTGGAAAGTAGGAATATATAGGGATATACAATTAATTTGGTTGGGATTTTGGAAATGATTGTCAGGCAATTACTACGGATGCCTCCAATAACAAGTCCCTTTCTAAATATTATCGCCTTCAAGTATGTTGCTATAGGTCCCTACAACTTTGTTGACTATTGCAAAAAAATTATTGTTGTTGCTCATCACCTTGTATAGTGTGTTCTTTGTGAGTTGTGTTAGAAATCATACCTATGTAATAGTAGTAGATGAGTTGGGTAGCTCATCTACTGATTCATGTGTAGAACTTGTAGTTGTTGTAGTTGAATTGTCAAGTGAAGGCTCAAATTGTTGAATTAATGAAAGAAGTAAATCATCCTTTTGCAATGCTTTCTTATACAACTTTATCTTGTGCCCATTAACCAATGAGGAGAACCTAACTTCATCAATTGTATACAACTATATGGCTCCATTGGGAAACACTTTCTTGATTTCATAGGGACTAAGCCATCTTGTTTGTAACTTTCCCTTGTAGTCCTAATATATTGATTCATAGAGTAGAACAAATCACCTACATTGAATTCCTTGGTTTGGATGAACTGATTGTGCCAATGGATTCATTGATTCTAAACAAATTCAATGTGATGTATGGCTTCCATTCTAATTTCATCAAGTGTATTAAGGTTGTGTAATCTCTCCTAATGTGATGTTGATAAGTCCATGCCTAATTGAACAGTTGTTCTCAAAATTTTATACTCAAATTCAATAGGAAGTACTAATTTCTTTACATACAACAATTCATATGGTGTAAACCCTATTGTATTTTTCCAAGTTGTCCTATAGGCCCAAATTGCCTCAGGCAATCTGGCTGCCCAATTTGTACCATCTTTATTAGAATGTTCTCAATCTTCCTATTTGTGACTTCCACTTGTCCATTAGTTTGAGGGTGGTAAGTTAAGGATTTCCTATGTCTGATAACGGGGGTCCTTAGTTTGTGACAATTTCCCTTGGGACTCTATATCTTGTAAATATGTCCTCATAGAGAAAATTTTCCACATTACCATCCCTATAAATTTGTAAATCCTTAACCTCCACCCACTTGGTAAGGTAATCTGTGCATACTAGTATGTACTTCTTGTTGTTAGATGTTGGTGATATTGGGAAAATAAAATATAATCCCCATTCATCAAATGGTGTTATTGCTAACTATGGATATAATGGAATTTCATTTTTTTTGTTGGACTTCCCATTCTTTGACACATATCACAACCCCTTGTGTACTTCACTACATCCTTATGAAAATTTGGCCAATAATAGCTAGTAGTGAGAATTAAATAAGAGTTATCCTCTTTTCTGCAAAGTGTCCCCACAAGGTTCATCATAGCATGCTCTAAGAATGTCATATATTGTATCTTCTCTGATACGTCTCCTCATAATGTTATCCGGGCCTATGTAAAATAAGTATCTAGCTATCCAAGAGTATGGAAAACTCTTGTGAACCAATTTTCTATTTTCTCTTGGGGAGAAATGAGGTGGTGTGTTCCCTTCTACTAGATAGTTGTAAATGTCTATAAACCAAGGTGTATGTAGAGATAAAGAAAATAAATTCTCATCTAGGAATGTATCATCATCTTTTAATTTGGTTGGTAGTTTAGATAGGGAATTTTCCACTACATTTGCTTTGCCTAGCTTGACCATAATGGTGATGTCAAATTCCTAAAGCAAGAGTAACCACCTTACAATCCTACCACCAACTATTGGTTTGTTCATTAGATACCCAATTTTTGTGTGGTCAGTGTGTATGAACAATAGATATCTTATAATAGAATGCCTAAATTTGTTTACTGCATATACCATTGTCAACATTTTTTTCTCTATCACTATATAATTGAGTTTTTCCCTTGTAGATTTTTGTTGATGGAATATATGGCATACTCCATGTTGCCTTACTTCTACCCAAGTACAACTCCTATAGTAAAATTAGAAGCATCTATATGGATGTGGAAAGGTAAGGTCCAATTTAGTCCTCTCAAGACAAGAGTTTTGGTTAAAGTTGTCTTAAGTGCTTCAAAAGAGTGTTGATAAGTAGTTGTCCATTCAAATATTACATCTTTGGATAGTAACACAAATAGTGGAACTACAAGTTTACTAAAGTCTTGAATTAATCTCCTATAATACCCAGCATGTCCTAGGAAAATTCTAACATCTTTTTATCTTTGAGGCATAGGGAGTGTTGAGATTACTTCAATTTTGTTGTGGTCCACTTGAATTCCTTCATTTGACACAAAATTTCCCAATACAATCCCTTATGTCATCATCATGAAACATTTTTAATGACTTAAGGATAAGCTATGTTCATGTCACCTTTTTAGAACCTTCTCTATATTTCCAAGTGCTTCATCACATGTATTCCCATATGTATTGAAATCATCCATGTAAACTTCCATGGAATCATGGGAAAAGTTTGAGAATATACTCAGTCCTACCCTCTGGAAAGTGGTTAGTGCATTACATAGGCCAAATGGTAGGACAAAATAGGCATATGTATCCCAAGGGCATGTAAATATTATCTTGTCCCGATCTTCTAGGGAAATATTAATTCGGTTGTAGTCAGTAAATCCATCCAGAAAGGAGAAGTATTTTTTTCCTACTAATGAATCAAGCACTTGGTCAATGCAAGGGAGTGGGAAGTGGACCTTCCTAGTTGCAACATTTAATTCTCGCTAATCTACACATACTCTCCACTTTCCTCCTTTCTTTGGAAAAATTACTAGAGGTGGCACCCATTGACTATCAGAGATAGGATATAAAGCCTCCATCAAGTAATATTTGCAATTCTATTTTAACTATCTTTGATTGCATGGTTCATTCTCATTTGTGGTTTTATTATGGGTTTAAAACCATCATTGATGTAAATCCTATGCATGCACAATTTTGGTTATATCCCCTTCACTTCATGATAATCCCATGCAAAGGTTGTTGCATGTGCTTGCAGCACATTCATCAATGAGGTCTATTGTATATCGGTCAATTGACTATTAACATTCAATGTTTTATCTGACATGATCTCTAAATCCTTGGATGTTGTTTGAATTGATGATATGTCAAGTCCTATGTTTGGAATACATTATTGAGGTAAAAAATTGTGAAATATTTGGGAAATTGACTCAGATGAATTGATAGGGATAATATTTTGTAGAGGATCCTGCAAACATGCCAAGCGGTCCTGATGTCGTGGGTTCCTACCATATTCATTTTCTGTGATGTTTAGTATCAATTCATCTTCATCTTGGTTTTGTAATAGTGTATTGCATTCAATAGTCATCAAGGCTTGCAAGGAGTATTGATCCTCCTCATCTAGGGAAGGCCAAACGGTTTGTTCTAGGTTTGCATATGGCTGGGCTAGTGAATAAAGGACTAATTTCTTAGTCATATTCCTAGACCCGCAACCTATGAAGGAATTTTTTTTTCTACCCAAGGTCTTGTCATATCTCAATTTCATTGGTTGCCTTTAATAATGTTGAGTTAATTGAAATATTTAAAAAATGGAATTTATCATTTAGTATTTATGGATTTGATAAATGCAATGATATATTTGAAAATGAATATCTTGCAATTTTATGATTTAAGAGAATTATTCCATAAGATTATTGGTTAAAGGTTATTGATAAGTAGGAAAGTGTAAGAATATGTGCACAGGAGCATATTGAAGGACAAGAACTTGATTGAGGGAGGAATGCTTAGCTGGATGACAATGGTAAGCAAGAATAGAATCTGGAATCTCACACACCACAGTAGACCATGACATCTACATTTGTTTGTAATTGATAAATATCATTTTATATTGCGTGGACTCATAATTTGGTGAAATAAGCAATCTTGTGAAAGAAATGAATTTAGTGCATCCTTATCATACCCTTTCTATCTCAAAGTTGATATTAAATGATACTAGAAATGCATTATATCATATACAATTATCATATGGAAAATGATTATATTATTTGTTCTTTTTGACGAACTTGAAAATAGGATTTTGAATAAGGAAATAGAAAAATAAAATAATAGGAATGCTTTTAAACCCCTACATAAAAATAAATATATGTATATATATAACTATACGTGTGTGTGTGTATATATGTGGGTGAAAACCATATATATAAGTATATATATGTATATATATAAATGTATTACCATGGGTTTTAATAATGAATTTCTACCTAAATTCATAACTCCCATAATGAATGGGATAGGGGCCGACCCCTCTAATGTTAGAAAATAACAGATAATGCTCAAAAAATAAGGGGGAAGTGGGCAGCCAAGTAAAAGGAATATGGAAACAGAAAATTAAGACCACTATCTCCAAATATAACAAAGAAATATTTGTGGTCAGATGGGGTGAACTAAAGAGACAATCTAGCAAAAGAAGGAGAAGATCAAGGAGAAAAAGATCGATAGAGAGGGGAAAAAATGAAAGTTGGGAAGCTATTGCTAATTTCTATCTAAGGAAAAATCACCAAAAATGCAAAAGGAAGAAGTAATTTGAACCTATTTTCAAATGTTTCTCTTTTGAGTTGAATGGGTATTCATTCTTTTGTGCTATTTTGGAAATAACATGTAATTCTTGTGCTCATATCATGCAATTTTGTGGCTTTGTAATCATGTATCTGCCTTTGTTAGTCAACCCATGTCAATCTATGTTAGCTTTGTTTGGGGTCAAGCCACCATGATGAGCTTGTTATTTGATATACCTAGCATGCATAGGTATTGGGTTAGACACCCATGATGAGTTCTCACCCGCATGCTATATTATCCTTACAGTCGTGGTCGTTTGGCCCAACCAATATTATTGTGTTTCATTTATTAGGAATACTTTGTCTAGCTTATACTAGCCAAGCGATTTATATCACTTTGATACTATATCTATTGATGTACAACATACATCGTTCACTTGGTATTCTGTATGTCACACCCACCATTTCGGTGTGGTACAATGTGGTGGCTTGAACCCTGCTAAATGTATGGACCGAACGATGCTCTCATCATTTCTTTTAATTTATAAACTTTTCCATACTATGTAAGAGAAAGGTGATTAAGAATGATGATATTGTTTGATGGAAACCCTTAGTCGAATGTTGCTAACGTTTAATGCATGATAGTAATGTTGATATTATGTGTGAACTATGCTTGGCCATCTCAGGTCGTAGTTATATGAATCATTTGAATCATCATACGAGTGCCTATATGCATGTGTATATATATAAATATATATATGTGTGTGTGTGTATATACATGATCATTGTCGATTATTCTAGTGTTTTAAAGTAGAGTTGAAGAACGACTCTACTATGTTTCTTTTATATTTATATTTAAAGGGTGCTTTCATTGTATTGTGGGTCGAATCATGGCACAATAGATATTGTGCTAAATGAAAGATCTTTAAGATAACCGATATCATGTTATCATTTTCATGGTAACATGCTTATCGGCACCCTTCTGTGGATTATCATTATTGATGGAATAGAGAATCCATTTTTACAGTGTTTTGATTTTTATTTTAAAATAAATATTAAGGTGGTGAATCTAAATTGAACCACAAATGGACATATTGGCCAGAAATAGAACGAAAATAGAACCTTCATTGTATCAAATTGAAGGGTACTTTTATTCTATTTAATATGTTATTTCTCTAGTATTGATTACTATGGATATTGTGAATCAACCATGTTTCAATGTTCTTAGTCCTTATGAAAGACAAGTGACTGTGAAATAAATATTTCATTTGTATCTTAACTAAGACTAGATGTTATTGAAAGATTAAATGGAGCATCTAAATGAAGTTGATGTTTTCTTTTCAAAATATGGAAACTTGTATCTAAGGAAGATTTTATTTTATTATTCAGAATATATACACATATTCCAACCATGTTCATTTCCAGGCATATATGTGTACATGCATAAATGTTTCATTTATGCACGTGCACATACATGTGGTATACCTTCTGATTCATCTTGAATTACTCATTGATTAATATTATTGAACATGTTTGCAAAGGAAAGAACTGTAGAAATGGAATAGTGTTTGATTTGCAATATGAGTCTTAATAGAAAGATAGACATATGATGAATAGTTGAATGGTTATACCAGATTTAGAAGCAATAATTGTTGATAATATTGAAATGGAATGATACATGAATTTAATAGTAGACTATAGCACACTAGAATATGTTTCTAATAGATGGTCTAAAATGGAGGGATACCCCTTTGATATGATGAGCTTTTCTTTCAAGAATGGGTGCCAAAGAGTGTAGATTTTCTTTTCCAAATCTAACTAGAGTTGCATTTTATGTAGCATGAGCTTGGACAAGCTTTGTAGTCATTTTATTTACAGAATAAACTGTTAATATTTATCCTCTCTCTATTGTATTTTTTATATTTACCTAGCATGGAACTTGAATATTCTAACAGTAGATAAAAATGCATGTAGTTAGGCACAAACAGATTTCACCTTGCAAACTATATCTCTTGCTAAGTGTTTTGTGCAGGGTCGAGTATTCTTCAACTGGTTGAATAATTCCAAGGAAGCATTGCTTTGTGGTTGGGTGGAAAAGCACCTCAACCATGTTCTCATCCACCTGTGGAGGCAAGTTGTCAAAAAGGAATCATATCATAATTCTTTTTATGTATTTGTATCATTGATGTAATTGATGTAATGGATGTAATTGATGTAATTGATGTATTTGATGTATTGACTTTGAGCCATTTGAGTGCCAAGTCAAACTTGTAAATTGAAAATTGACATTTGGAAATGAATATATATTCAGATTTATTTATTTTTATTTATGGAAATTAAATTTATAAATGCAAATGGCTATGGGATTTATATCATAAATTTTATATTCATAATGTCAATTCTTAATTTAATGAGGAAAATCTAGTTGGGCATGTTACAATTTGTGATAACGTGTGAGTATAATTTCACACCAACATGCCCCCCTAGCTTCACACACAAGCCAAAGGGGAAGATGGATATTGACAATGAGGCCTAACCATGTACCAATTTCCAAACAAATATCTCACATAACAATAGTAAAGGAGAAAAACTTAGTGGGAAAAAACCCCTCTCCAAAAAATAAAACAACAATTATGAACAAGTAATGGATCACAAACAATCAAGTGTATGGAAAATACATAATCAATACCCCTCCATAGGGGAGAGTGAATGAATGATATGTTGTATTCCCTCCATAAATAAGTAGCTCAAATACCAATTGTGAATTCTTGAAGATAGAAAACAATTCATTGTCTACAAACAACATTCCTCTCTTAGGTTAGAAATAGATCCATTGGAGAATGTAGAAGCCATTCCCATGATTTGGATGAAAATAGAACCCAAATCCAAATAAGTTCCTCTAAATACAAATTTGGTGTCTTCATGTTGGAAAAGGGTGTCTCCTCTAGAATAGGAACAAAATTCCCAATCAGAGAATTGGAACTAGAAGAGGGAAAAATATGAAGTGCATCTAGAAACATAGAAGTTGTGATGACATCACTACCATCAAAAAGGTAATGCAAATCCTCTAATAAGTCCTCAAAATAAAAATAAAAGTGAGACTCCACAAACAATGATTAAATTTCTAATAGATAGGAATCTCAATGAGGTGGATTTGGAAGAGTAAAATTATCTTATTGCAAAGAATTAATGAAATCTTTCAAAGAAGAAACATTGGCCTTTGAAGTAGCAGTAGGTGGTGGAGATGTGATATCAATAGGAGGAGAAGGAGCAATAGGAGAATTCTTCATATCATCAAAAATTTCAAGATTCTCTAAAGATCGTTATAAGAATTATATTATTTACATCATCAATGGGCATGAGGCAATCCATAGCAAGATCATTTGAGAATGGTGACACACAATAGTCTCCATATATCTCTCAAATATTGGTCCAAAGTTCATGTGAGAACTCAAGGTTGGAAATAGCACACATGGTGTCATAATCAACAATTGAACAAATTAATCCTACAACGTGATTAGTATTATTTCCCCATGTTTACTTCCTCTCAAGTATATCAAGTTCAACTATGAGTCCAAAAATATAAGGAAAATATTATGCCACTTGAAATGTGTCAAGATGCCCTGCACCAAGATTCATAATTATCCTTATTCAAAATTACCACAAAGGGATGAGTAGAAGCTTTTATGATACTCTCCTCAATAAAATGAATTAGAGATCAATAATCTTAATATATGTCAATAAGATAAAATGAAGTCTACTCAAGAAAACAAAACTTCTCCAAGCACCAACATGTCCAAGAAATCAACCAAAATATAAATAAAAAATTGAATAAAATATACCTAGGACTAAATTTATAAAATTTACATGGGTGGATGAGAAGAGCTTGATAATACCTTTTAATGCTTATTTGATCTCCAAAATTAGAGATTACGGAAGAAACTTATGAACTTGAAAGCCAAAAAAAGTAATCTAGAGTTCAATCAGCAATAAAATAAATCAATTTAGAAAAACTAGTGGAAAATAATATTATTATTGTGAAGAGCTCATTACTAACTTTTCATTACCCATTTGTTTAAAAAAAGAAACAATGTATTCCCAAGATATGCCCTCTAGAATAAAATTGCCTCCTTATGCATGTAAATGAGGGGCTAAAAGCACTATTCATGGCTTCAAAAATATTGTTCATAGTTAGAATCGTTATTCACCATTGGATGCACTTTTCATTCTAGACACACTATTCATGCTAGAACACTATTCACCATTATAAACATTGCTCACAAGGTCATATGACCTCTACAAAAAAATTCCCAAAAATCTCTTAAGTCCAAATTTGATGTGCTTTATATGGATCTGGAGGTTTTGACATCTTTTAAGGATGTTGGTGAGGTCATTTTTATAGTGGGATGTATTGTATAAAATGTCATGGATAAAACCCTAAAAAACTAATGAATAAACTTATATATTTAGAAATTTGATACCATGTTAGAGCTAATAGGTATCTCTACGTAAGATATGGTCACCTATAATAATTCTTCTACGAGAGAGAGTAGCACACAAAACTAAAACTCAAAGGAAAATATATATATGTGGGTGAAAACCATATATATATATGGTTTTTACCCACATATATATATACATATATTTATATATATACATATCTTTATTTCTATGTAGCAGTTTACAAGCATTCCTATTATTTAATTTTTCCATTTCCTTATTTAAAAGCCTATTTTCAAGTTCGTCAAAAAGAAAAAATAATACAATAATTATTTATATGATAATTGTATATGATAGAATGCATTTCCAATATCATTTAATATCAAACTTTGAGATAGATCGGGTCAGAAAAGGATGCACTAAATTCATTGCTTTCACAAGATTGCTTACTTCACCAAATTATGATTCATCACAATATAAAATGATATTTATCAATTACAAACAAATGTAGATGGCATGGTCTACTGTGGTTTGTGAGATTCTAGATTCCATTCTTGCTTACCATTGTCACCCGGTTAAGTGTTCCTACCTCAATAAAGTTCTCATCCTTCAACTTGCTCTGATTGGTAGTCAATGAACTTCTATTTTTTTGGATGGATGGATGGTAGAGTCAACACCTCCTAGCCCCCCTGCCTCTACCCCCATTCGAGACTCGACAAGGTGGTGTATTAGCCTCAGCCCCTGCCCTTCCTGGCATGAGGGGAGACCATTTTTCTTGCACTTATTTGGGAGCAGAGGCACCTCCATCCATGAAACGTAAGGCCCACCCGATTCCCCTCTCATCTCATCTTTGGGGGGTTGGACCACCAACCCCACCTAAGGCCAATATGGTTGGTGCCAAAGGCAGGCCTTGGGGTGGGAGGATATAGATCTTCGCATCATATGGATTTGTCCCGGGATGCACACACTACCAGCAACATAAGGGTTGGCTACCCTTTAGAGGATTTCAAGGTTCAACTAGAAAAAGTATCCAACATGTCTCACCCTCCTTGTGTGCCACTCACTATTTATGGATTTGTAGGCATAAGATGTGATATATGTTCTCAAAACTTTGAGTCATTTCTGTAATAGGTAGATGAAATGTAGATGTATCTATATCCCATCGCTCCATTAGCATCATGAGCATGGGAGTGTGGAAGAAGATTTCTAGAATTGTGTAGACCCACCAGAGCCTAACCTATTGTAGTAGACCATAGTCATCATTGTCTGCCCACTTATCAGTAACCTTTAATTGATAATCTTATGGAATAATTCTCTTAAATCATAAAATTGCAAGATATTCATTTTAAAATATATCATTGCATTTATCAAATCCATAAATACTAAATGATAAATTCTAGTTTTTAACTATTCAATTAGCTCAACATTATTAAATGCAAGCAATGAAATTGAGATATGACATCCTTCCCCACTACAAAGACAAATCATCCTGATGTCTCATCAAACAAAATTGATTCACATATGTTCATCAAATAGTATTTTTTCCAAGCCAAAACATCATAACATACTATAAACACCCAAAATTGTCCTAACTGATAAACAACACTATTTAACTAACTCTCACCCTTCTGATTAAATAATACATTATTATTTAAATATTATCATTTCTCATATTCGTCTATTAATTAAGTGATTTAACATTATTTAATTAATTCATCCTCAAATCAGTATTTCACATCAAACGCATCAAAAACCCTAATTTCCTCTATTAATTCAATAATAGTATATTATTTAATTAATTCACTTTTTCATCATTTTTGACTAATTAAATAAATTTCATTTATTTAATAAATTCCTAATCTAACTTTATTCCTCCTGATTAATTAAATAACATTAATTATTTAATTATGTCGCTAATTCACTTTATTCCCCTAAGTCAATTAAATTATTAAAACATAATAATTTAATTATGACACTTTCCCCAAAATTTTAATAATTAAATAAACTATTCAAAGCATCATCAAAAATCAAATCGAACAAATACCACTTTGTTTGTAAAATTCAAACTTGATTTGCACATTCAACTCCAAAAAGGATTAATTGATTATCCTCACCCACTTTCATGATTGAGTAAATTGCTCTAATATAATTTCCTCAATCCCACTAAAGGCTCAAATTGATTTCATCAATTTCATGAATTGTTCCACTTATTTCCTCAATCCCATTGAAGGCTCATATTGATTTCTTCAATTCCATGAATTGCTCCACCTATTTCCTTAATTTCACTAAACACTCAACAATGATTTCTTCAATCACACTAATTACATAATCAATTTGCATAGATTATGCCCATCTAAATCCTCTCAACATCTTTCAACTGTCGATCAAGATATTCTACTACGCAATCTAGAGTGTTCATTTCAAATCACAAATTCTATATAACAAACCTCTTTCCTCTTAAAAAGGATTGGAGAATCAATATCATTCATACAACGAAGTAATGTCGAGATCTTAACCGATCTTTTGACATCTTCTTACACACATCTTTGATCAGCAACATACGCATGTTCTTTAACTTTCGCACACACAATGGAGGCTTCGCATTGATACAAACAACCCAACATCTTTGTGAACACACTCTGACATGGGATTGTAAACTTTCCTTTGTTTTTGAATTCGTTATGATATCGTAGAATTTCATTGTTTGTTTTCAATAGCTTAGAAAGCTTCATTTCATGAGTAGTGGGCATAGATCTTGATTGTTGTTTTTGAGTTAGATTAGTTTATGTTCAATTCAATTATCTTGTTTATACTTACATATTTCGCCCTTACACACATACTAATCCAAAGATTTAAGCAAAATTATATAGTAAACCATCAATAGTCTTTCTAAGAAAGAAAATGAGGAAAGGGGCATTTTATTTCCTCTGCATCCTCCCATGTAGCACTGCCCCCAGAATATTGATCTCATTGGACCTTATATTGGACAATGTCTTTGTTTCATAACTTCATGTTATGTCTATCTAGAATTCTAATGGGCTCCACTAGCACCACTCATGGATCCTCCACCTATAAATAATGCCAATCAAGTATATGAGATGCATCTGGGTGGTACGATTTAAGCAAGGAAACATGAAACACATTACGGAGTCAAGGTAGAGTAGGTGGTAGAGAAAGTCTATATGCAACTGGGTTGATTAATTCCAACACATCAAATGGGCCCACATATCTCGGAGCCAGCTTGGATGATTTCCCAAAGGTAATAGAGCTCTTATGCAACTTGACTTTTAAAAATGCCTTGTCCCCGACTGCAAATTATCTAAAGGTTCTATTCCTATTGGCATAGCCCTTTTGTCTATCTATCACCTCCTTTAGTCTACTCTTGATAAGTCTCGTCTTCTCTTCCATCTCTTTTAGAATTTCAGGACCCACTATGATCCTATTTTCCAATCTATCCCAATTGATGGGAGTATGACACTTTCACCCATATAGAGCCTCGAAGGGTGTTATACCTAGGGATGAATGATGGGAGTTGTTATAAGCGAATTCTACTAGTGGTAGATACTTTTCCCATTTATATTGCTGATCCATGTAGTACATCCAAAGGAGATCTTCTACTACCTAATTCACTCTCTCAGTTTTTCCATTGGTCTGAGGATGGTAGGCTCAACTAAAGTTTAGCTTAGTCCCTAATGTTGCATTCAAGGTTGTCCAGAACCTTGATGTCATCCGTGTATCTCTATCAGATATAATGGTCTTTGGTACTCCATGTAAATGGAAGATCTCTTAGACAAATTTCTTGGCCAAGGTCAATGATCCATCCTTAAGGTTCCCTAGAATAAAATGTGCCACCTTAGTTAACTTATCGACTACTACCAAAATGACATCATGTATGTTCTTTCTTGGAGGTAACCCCTACACAAAGTCCATGTTGCTCACTTTCCATTTGTACTCAGGTATATCATGAGGGTAGAGGAGCCCTACTATATAAATGTGCTCAACCTTGACTTGCTGACACTCCAAGCATATGGCTATGTATTCCACTACATCCTTCCTGAGTTTTGGCCAATAATATAAGGTTTTTAATTATGTGATCATCTTTGTAACTCCGGGGTGTCCTGAAAATGGTGCATTATGGACTTCTTCTAGGACCAACTTCCTAAGCTCTTTAGATTCTAAAATATGAATCTGCCTTTGGTATCTCAATATACCATCTGATTCAAACTCGTAACCATCGAATCGATGGTCTGACGAGTTTTTTTCTAGATCCTTTTTCACTCTTCCATAATGCTCATCGCCTTGCAAGTGTTGCACCACCTATTGCCTCATATTAGATCTCATAGATTTCATGGCCACCAGATGTATTCTTCTACTAAGAGCATTTGCCACTCAATTTTCCTTTCCTTTTATATACTCAATTCTGAAGTCATACTTGCTAAGGAATTCTAGCCATCTCCATTGCCTTGCGTTGAGGTTTTGTGGAGTGAAGATGTATCTCAATACCAAATGATCTATTTTTAGCTCAAATGGATTTCCAAAAATATAATTCCTCCACATTTGTAAGGCGTACACTATAGTTGCTAATTCTAGATCGTGCGGAATGTAATTTACGTCATGCGGTTTCAACTTCCTAGACTCATATGCCACTTCTTGCCCTTCTTGCATTAACATTGCTCCTACTTCATCTCCTGAAGCATTCGTGATCACTGAGAATTGAGCATTGGGGTATAGAATAATTAGGGTTGGGGTTGTTGTGAGATTCTCCTTTAGGATTTGGAAATCTTGTTCACACTTCTTATTCCACTCAAACCTCTTTCCTTTCTTTTGCAGAGATGTTATCGGGGCTGTAATTTTAGAAAACCCTTGCACAATTTTTTTGTAATATCCGGCAAGGCCCATAAAGCTTCACACCTCTGTCACACTCTAAGGTGTCGACCACTCCATAATTTATTTTATCTTCTCAAGGTCCACAAAGACTTCCTCAGCTATGATAATGTGGCCTAGGTAGTGTACCCTATCCTAATAAAACAAGCACTTGATAGCTTTCCAAAAGGCTTATTTTCCCTCAGATGTTGTAAGACTATCCTCAAGTGTCGATAGTGTTCCTCAATAGACTTGGAATAAACCAAAATATCATCCATAAATATTAGGATAAAATCATCCAGCCAGTCCTGGAACACACTATTCATAAGATTCATGAAGGATACAAGTGTGTTGGTCAATCCAAATGATACAACGATGAACTCATAATGTCCATACTGAGTTCAGAAAGTCATTTTTGAAATATATTTTTCCTTTATTCTCAACTAATGATAACCAAATCTGAGATCTTTTTTTGAGAGTACTTTTTCTCCCTTCATCTGATCAAATAATTCATTGATCCTTGGAAGAGGGTATCGATTCTTGATGGTTTCCTTGTTCAACATCTGATATTCAATACACAGATGCAAGGTTCCATCCTTCTTTTTCACAAAGATAATTGATGCTCCCCATGGTGACAGTCTGGATCTAATAAGCCCATTGCATAATAATTCATGTAACTAGGATTTTAATTCACAAAGCTCTGTGGTGGTCATCTTGTATGGGGCCTTAGACTGAGGCTCAACTCCTAGCACTAGGTCGATGGAGAAATCGAATTCTTGCTTTGGAGGCATCTCGGTGAGATCTTTGGGAAAAACATCCTGGAATTCCTTAAGGATTGAATAATCATCTAGGTATGATTTCTCATTGTCAGGTTCACTGAAATGCACAAAATATATGACAAAAACCTTCCTCTAAGCTCTCTTGAGCTGCATAGTTGAGATCTTCCTAAGCTCTAGGGGTCTCTATATCCCTTGTATCTCAATCGGGTACCCGTAGTCATCCATATAACTTACCATCGAAAGAGGATTGTGAAGATCCACTTCAGCTCCAATGTGGGGTCTCAATCCCAATACAAAATTTTGAATATGAAAATGCAAACTTCTCCCAATACTGAACTACTGTCAGACCACCTTGGGTCAGATTCTAAAATTCAATCATCTTCTTATCAAAGAAAATTTGCGGTAGCCATCTCTTCCTAAAAGATTGGAGGAAAAACTCCCAAGTGATCTCCTCTAGCGAAAGTCTCCCTTCTTCCTTCTCATTCTCCCACTAAGTAGCTTCCTCTCAAGAAAATTGATATGCATCCCAAGCAGCCTTGGTTTGTTTTGACTGGTTTTGAAGCCCAAATGATTTTTCCATCTCTATGTTCTAGGCCTCAACCCCATCTTCGATGGCCTTGCCATAGAATTTTGGTGGTGCTACCTTCTTAAGATATTTCCCCAGTTCTTCCTCAATTCGACCCTGATTAAGATCCCCTTGGGCCCTTTCTCCTTGGTCAAGTACCTCTTTCCTAAGATTATGATCTTCCTACACCCCTCAGACCTCTTGTTCCAAATGGTCCATTCGGGTTTCTTGCCAATTCAAGAGTTCCAAGATTTGGTATAACCTCTTGCTTGGCCCATTGTTTTGTCCACTACTGTCTGCTTCTTATCTAGTGGTCGCCATAATGACTCACACTCAACCTACACCACAGCCATATTTAGTGTATCTTAACACAAGGTTTTACGTTTAAACTATTTCATCTATACAATATAATGCACACAACATGTAATCTAAAAGAGATATAAATGTTCATTCACATCAAGACAAGCCTTCAAGTTTTTGTGCTCTTGGACAACAAAAAGACTTTATTTATATTAAATTTTGGATTTACATTGATCCTTATTTATATTAAATATTGGGTGAGGCAGGATGTGTTTGCAGACACTCCTTCTCCTCATTCAATAAAGGTGTGTTAGGTCCACATCCTATTGGCCAATCTCTAAATACAGAGGGTTTCTTAGCCTTAGGATTTTGTTTGGACTCCTCGATCTTTTTGCCTCTCTGCAACTCAGGACGTGTGAGGGTGTGTGCAAGAGTTTCATCATTAGGAATCTTAGGTTGGTTCTCGGGTTTGGGATTTTCTTTGGTAACGTCTGGCTTCTTCGAAGCCCTAATGATTTTTTCCTTCTTCCTTCCCAACTTGAACCTTCCCATTTCTTGCAACCAATTTAGATTGGTTACTCTCTAGGTAACTCAAATCTAGTTAAGGGTCTACTATTCCCTAGTTCAACCATCGTGGGCTCATAATCCTAGATTAGAACTTTGAGCTCTGATACCAAATGTATCATGTCCAACTAGATTTTCCTCATTAAATTAAGAATTGACATTATGAATATAAAATTTATGATATAAATCCCATAGCTATTTCCTTTTAACAATTTCATGTCCATAAATAAATAAAATAAATCTAAATATATATTCATTCCAAATGTCAATATTCAATCTACAAGTTTGAATTGGATCTCAAACACCTCAAAGTCAATACATCAAATACATTTATTACATCTATTACATCAATTTCATCAATTTCATCAATTACATCAATGGTACAAATACATAAATAGAATTATTATATGGTTCCTTTTTGATAGCTCACCTCCACTGGTGGATGAGAACATCGTTGAGGTGATTTTCCACCCAACCTTGAAGAAATTCTTCCTCATAATTCTTTAGTTAGTCGAAGAATACCTAACCCTGCACGGAACACTTAGCAAGAGATACAATTTGCAAGGTGGAATTTGTGTGTGCCTAACTACGTAAACTTCTATCTACTCTTAGAATATGCAAGTTCCATGTTAGGTAAATATAAAAATACAACAGAGAGAGGATAAATATTAACATTTTGTTTCATAAATAAAATGATTGCAAAGCTTGGCCAATCTCATCTTGCATAAAATGCAACTCTGGTTAGATTTGGAAAAGAAAATCTACACTCTCTGGCACCCATTCTTGGAAGAAAAGCTCATCATATCAAAGGGGTATCCCTCCCTTTTAGACCATCTATTAGCAACATATTCTAGTGTGCTACAGTCTACCATTGAATTCATGTATCATTCCATTTCAATACTATCAATAATTATTCCATCTAAATCTAGTATAACCATTCATCTATTCATCATACGTCTATCTTTCTATTAAGAATCTCATTGCAAATCAAACACTGTTCCATTTCTATAGCTCTTTCATTTGCAAACAAGTTCAATAATCTTAATCAATGAGTAATTTGAGATGAATCAGAAGGTATACCACATGTATGTGCAAGTGCATAAATGAAACGTTTATGCATGTACACATATATGCCTAGAAATGAACATAGTTGAAATATGTGTATACATTCTAAATAATAAAAGAAAATATCCCTTACATACAGGTTTCCATATTTAGAAAAGAAAACATGAACTTCATTTAGATGCTCCGTTTAATCTTTCAATAACATCTAGTCTCAGTTAAGATACAATTGAAACATTTATTCTCACTTGTCTTTCATAAGGACTAAGAATAACTCAAAATGAAACATGGTTGATTTACAATATCGATAGTAATCAATGCTAGAGAAATAACATATTAAATAGAATAAAAGTACCCTTTAATCTTATACAATTTAGGTTCTATATTCATTCTATTTTTGGCCAATATGTCCATTTGTGGTTCAGTTTAATTCACCACCTTAATATTTATTTTAAAAGAAAAATTAGAACACTATAAAAATGGATGTTATGTTCCATCAATAATGATAATCTACATAAGGGTGCCAATGAGCATGTTATCATGAAAATGATAACATTATATCGATTGTCTTAAAGATCTTTCATTTAACCCACTATCTATTGTGTCGCGGTTCGACCTGCAATACAATGAAAGCGCCCTTTAAATACATATAAAAAAAGAAACATATTATAGTCATTCTTTGACTCTGATTTAAAACACTACAATAATCGACAATGATCATATATATGCATACAAGCACTCGTATGATTATTTAAATGATTCATATAATCGTGGCCTATGATGGCCAAGCACTGGTAACACAAGATAACATCAACATTATTGTCATGCATTGAACACTAGCAATGTTCAGTTGAGGGTTCCCATCAAACAATATCATCGTTCTTAACCACCTTTCTCTTACAAATTATGGTGGAGTTTATAAATTAAAAGAAATCATGAGAACATCGTTTGGCCCATGCATTTAGCAGGGTTCAAGTCACCACATTTTACCACACCAAAATGGTGGGTGTGACATACATAATACTAGGTGAATGATATATGTGGTTCACCAATAGATATAGTATCAAAGCGATATAAATCGCTCGACTAGCATAAGCTAGATAATAAATGAAACACAATAACATTGGTCAGGCCAAATGGCCTCGATTGTAACGATAATATAGTATGTGGTTGAGAACCCGTCATGGGTGTCTAACCTGATACCTATGCATGTTGGGTATATCAAATAACAAGCTCATCATGGTGGCTTGTCCCCAAACAAAGCTAAGATAGATCAATATGGGTCAACTAATATAGGTAGATACATGATTACAAAGCCATGAAAAATGAATGATATAGGCACAAGAATTGCATGATATTTCCAAAATAGCATAAAATAATGAATACCCATTCAACTCAAAAGATAAACATTTGAAAATAGGTTCAAATTACCTCTTCCTTGTGCATTTTCTGGTGATTTTTCCTTTGATAGAAATTAGAAACAACTTACCAACTTTCATTTTTCCCCTTCTTTGTTGATCTTTTTCCTCTTGATCTTCTCCTGCTTTTGCTAGATTGTCTCTTCAATTTTCCCCCTCTAACCATGAATATCTCTTTTCTATATTTGGAGATAGTGGTCTTAATTTTTTGTTTCCATATTCCTTTTACTTGGCCTCCCACTTCCCCTCTATTTTCTAAGTATTGTTTTCTATTTTCTAACATGAGAGGGGTTGGCCCCTATCCCATTCATTATGGGAGTTATGAATTTAGGCACAATTTCATTATTAAAACCCATGGTAATACATTTATACACACACACACACATATATACGTATATTTATATATACATATCTTTATTTCTATGTAGGGGTTTACAAGCATTCCTATTATTTTATTTTTCCATTTCCTTATTTACAAGCCTATTTTCAAGTTCGTCAAAAAGAACAAATAATACAATCATTTTCCATATGATAATTTTATATGATTGTATATGATAGAATGAATTTCTAGTATCATTTAATATCAAACTTTGAGATAGATAGGGTAAGACAAGGATGCACTAAATTAGTTTATTTCACAAGATTGCTTACTTCACCAAATTATGATTCCACACAATATAAAATGATATTTATCAATTACAAAAAAATGCAAATGCCATGGTCTACTGTGGTGTGTGAGATTCTAGATTCCATTCTTGCTTACTGTTGTCATCTAGCTAAGAGTTCCTGCCTCAATCAAATTATCATCCTTCAACCTACTCCTACACACACATTCTTACACTTGCCAACTTATCAATAACCTTTAACTGATAATCTTATGGAATAATACTGTTAAATCATAAAATTGTAAGATATTCATTTTCAAATATATCATTGCATTTATCAAATTCATAAATACTAAATGATAAATTCCATTTTTCAAATATTTTAATTAACTCAACATTATTAAATGCAAGCAATGAAATTGAGATATGACACAAATTTATTAAGACGTATTTATTAAGGAAGTTATTTTCCTATTTTTAGTTTGTGATTCTTGTGACATGTATCATAAAATTGATTTTACCACTTGGTCTATTCATGGAAAATATGGTTATGCATCATTTTATAAATTTTCCTTTGTAATTAATGAATTGAATGCACCAATATTTATTTTTGATCTTTCCTCTAGTTTTCAGCTATTATGTGTTGCTATCTCTTTTTATAAGAATTATTTTAGGTGATCCTAGCTTCTACAGATCTACCTATTAGCTCAAAAAAATCAACATGAAACTCCTTAAGCTATATTTCCCCCACTACCAGAGCCCATGCAAGTCCAACATCATACATAATTAGATCTAACACATTCACATCAACAATAATGGATGGAATCATTAACACCATTACCACTCATACTCACCACAATGCCAATTAACTATTTAAAGTTTTTAAAATTAGATAATATGCATAGCAGGGTAAGTAGTACACTTTTAAGCAACTACATGCATAATTTCCCTAGCTAATTACCAATGTAATGGGGACTATCACTCATCAAGTGAGGAAAACTTATTTGAGCATAAGTTCACACACCTTCATCAAAACACTCAATATTGCTTAATGCATACAACATAATGCTTAGACACCTCCACATAATATTGGTCACACAACTTTGCACATAATACTCTTGCATAATCGTTTATCTCTACTCATGTGCATCATGAGACCCCTATAATGCTTGCACATTATCATGCCAAGTCAAATCACACATGTGCAACAGATAGATCACTAATATCCACATGCAATTCTTCCATACACATTCATTATATGAGAACATTTGTGCCACAAAATATGATATGCAACTAACACCATGCACATTTAAAACAAAAATATGTGTGCTACATGATACAAATATATAACCAAAACTTTAGAAGCTTAACACTTGGTATAATCACATCCATATTCACCACACAACATACACATTAGATTTTGATATTATTTGTAGACACCTAAAAATGTCCTAGCTTGTGAACTAGCATTTTGGCACTCATATTCATCTATTAATTAAGTGATTTAACATCTTTTAACTAATTCATCATCCCAAAACATCTCGGAACATCTCAGAATCATCTCGCAACATCCCATAATATCTCGGAACATCTCAGAATTGTCTTGAAATGTCTTAGAACATCTCGAAATCCTTTCAGAATATCTTGGAACATCTCAGAATCATCTCAGAATGTCTTGGAACACCTCAGAATTATCCCGCAACATCTCACAACACCTCAAAATCATCCTGAAACATCTCAAAATCATCCTGCAACATCTCGCATCTCAGAATCATCTCGAAACATCTCAAAATCATCCTAAAACATCTCATAATCATCCTGCAACATCTCATAATCATCCCGTACAATGTCCTGGAACATCTCAGAATCATCTCACAACATCCTGCAAACATCAAATAACATCACACAACATCAAACAACATCCTAAAAACCCTAATTCTACTAATAATTGAATAACACGACACTATTTAATTAATTCACTTTTTCATCATTTTTGACAAATTAATAAATTTCATTTATTTAATACAGTCCTAAAAACCCTAATTCTACTATTAATCAAATAAAACATCATTATTTGATTAATTCACATTTCATCATTTTGACCAATTAAATAAATCACATTTATTTAATATAGTCCTAATCTCACTTTATTTCATCTTGATTGATTAAATAACGCTAATTATTTAATTATGTCACTAAAACACCTTATTCCCCTAAGTTGATTAAACTATTAAATCATCATAATTTAATTATGACACTTTCCCTCCAAAATTTGAATAATTAAATCAAACTATTCAAATCAATTATCAAAAATCAAATCAAACTAATGCAACTTTGTTTGCAAAAGTCAAACTTGATTTGCGCGTCCAACTTCAAAAAGGAATTAATTAATTAAATCAATTAATGCATATTCCTCACCCACTTTTTGATTAGGAAAATTATGATTGTTGATTGAGAAATCTAATTTATTGACTAATCAATCTAATTTGCTAACTAAGCCATCAATTTCCTAGCTAATCAATCTAATTTGCTAACTAAGCCATCTAAATCCTGACCGATCAATCTAAATCTGGATAGATCAATCTAAATCTTGACTGATCAATCTAATCCCTGACTAGCCAATCTATTTGTCAAACACACAAATTGTGCAATCAACTTTGCACAATCTTCTCATGTCTAAATCCTCTCAACTCTATGATGTAAGACAATCATTGTCACTATGATGCCATGAACATATTGCAGCAAGTGATATCATCTCAAAAATATCATATCTAGGAAAGTACAATGACAAATGGTCGTTGACAAGGTAAAGCTGAAAATCAAGTTACTATTTAAGTTACCAGTGACTTTGTAAGTAAAGGTGGCAATGGCAATCACAAGTTTAGAGGGCAGAGTTTCTTCATAGTCACTGTGTTATGGACGTGGTTGAATGCAAGGAGGGCAAGAATATTTAGCAAATAAAAGAAACCCATGAGAAATTTCAAAGACAAAAGTCACACGATCAACATGTTCCCATAGATTGTCGTGATAGAATTTATGTAGTTGTAATTCTTGTACCAGAAAGTAATTTAGCATCGAATACATTTTCTAAATTAAAAGGTGGTTTATCTAGTGCAATAGGGTTAAATAATTCATCATGAGAGCATCATATCAAGATCAGCGATAAAGTTCAATTACTAAAGCACAGTGATAATCAACTTCATAGAAATACATCCATATTTTCCTATAGGGAATCAAATGAAACAAAAATCTTCAAACACTATGGTCTCCAATACCCTCTCAAAGCTACAAGTACAAAATGACCGTGTCAAGAGGAAGGATCTTGCATATGGTTGTGACCCTTTATGGGTACTTTCAAAGAGAAGCCCGAAGCATTCATGAAGGGCTTGTAACCTTCGTGCCATAGGAGGATAGACTAAAATTCACATAATACACAAAACTCATAGCAAGAATGTAAAACCCACATCCATTATCATATGGAAAGAGGTAGTGTTCATGAAGGCATGATACAAATTGGAAGGGTCTTTCTTCTTTCGAAAGGTAAGTTAATGAGGTCATGGCGGCCTACAAATAGCTAAATACACTAAAAGCCAATAAACCCATCTCATGGCAGCATCAAATGGAAAAAATAAAGCCCACTGCTAGTGAAAATAAAGATGCACAAAAATAAAAGATCACACTATAAGAAAAGTTCATTATCCTCTATAAAACAGTCTTGTTTTTTGTAAGATTCACAGAGCAACAAAAATACATTCATATTCTGCAAAAGGAACTCGAAGAGTGCATTTTATAGATAGGAAAGTGAAAAGAAATGCATGAAAATCATCACAGTGGCATACTCGAGCCTTGAATGGACAAGATCTCTAAAATAATGCAAATAAAAGTCTTTGTTAGTGCTAAAACTTGCCACTAAAAACCAAAAAACCCTAGCATGGCGGCCATAGAGAACCACAACTCCTCTTGAAGTTTTTTGAAAAAGAACAAGTCAAATACATGTGAATAATGAATAGGGTTTCTTCCATTCTTCCTTTTACCATTCTCGGTCGAAGTCCAATGGTGGGATTTTATTTTTTTTGAATTGAAATCATTATTCCAATCTTCCTTATTGCCATGAATTAAAATTCAATGTGCCTAATGATGTGGTGTTGATGTGTAAGCCAGTGCATGGAGTTTGGGAGTTATAAGGAGGAATATTTTTTTTGCATATATTTTTATTAATATTTTCCCCCTTCATTTTTATTGTAAAGTTGTGCTTAAAATATTATTAAATGCAATAATATCAATTGCCTTTAATGATTTTGTTTTAAGACAACTATTGTTAAAAGGAGGAAAATATTGAAAATACTAAAAAAAATTGGTCATGCACAAAGGGGAAAAGGATATAAAGAAATTATCATGCATGCAAAAAGGAAATTTGGAGTTCAGAGTTTGACTTTAGTCAAAGGGAAGTGATTTTTAGAGTCCTTTGTGATCAAACTACATGCAAGACCTTTTTGCAATAGTTCAGGTGCAGTCAGCTTCAATTTCGACTCCTCTTTTTGAGGGTTTTTATCCTTTCTTGTGGGAAGGAGTTTTCACTTTCAGTTCACATCCACTATCACTTCCACAAAGCTTTATCAATTTTTGGAGTTTTTTTTAGTTGCACTTCAATCACACATGATATGAGATGGATTTTTCCACTATTCGAGTTCAGTCAACTCCAACGGTGGTCCCTCTTTTCATGGATTTTTGCTTCTGCTCGGATTTCACATTGGAGATGCAGTATTTTCACTTGGAGTTAGCATTCAGTTCCACCTCTTGGTTGCTTTATGCATGCCTTTATTGTATATATTGGAAAAAGTTATTATGTTTCCTTTAGTTCTTGTTTTTCAGCCTTTGCATTCTACAAAGAGAAATATCTTGTAACTCAAATTTCATTTTTGATTAATATAGAAAACAAATTTTATAGGTTCATATAGTTTGTCGCTTGGAGAGTTTACTTCTTTCATTATTGCATTTTAGTATTAGCCTTCTCAGGTTCAGGAGTTTTGTATTTATTGAATGTTTTAGATGTGAATTTAATGTGTTTAATTTCAAAACCTTTAAATTCATGTCACATTCATGAATGCATGTACACAAAAAAAGAAATTTTAGTTACAGGTCATAAGTTGTGTTGTTAATTAATCCTATCCTTTAGGTTGTGAAACATCATTTTCCTTCATAAAGAATGGATTGTCAGGCCTTCTGATGAAACACTTATGTGATTAGATTTCCCAATTTGAGTTGTGGAGATAGATTTTGTAATAATCAGTTTTGAATCAATTTGCTCATCGAGTATTTATTAGGTGCATCACCCAGATTTAAGTTTAGTTTATGCATTTATTTCAAGCCTTCTTCCCTTTTGCATACAAATTACACATAATTAACCAGAAGATAAAATAGGAAGCCAACCTAGAATCTGGAGGTTTACTTTCAAATAGGATACCCACAACCTTAAAGTACTCCAATGTTACACAAGATTGCAGAATTTTAAAGCTTTGCATGCAGGTGCAAATCCCTGTGATAACAATTATTGGCACACCCGATGGGACTTTGAATCACAATTAAGACTAAGAATTCAATAGTTTCAAGTTGTTGTTCTGGTATATACAATAGTTCTTTAGCATTTCAGAGGTTAAAGTATCATATACCTGGCGACTTTGTTCTCAATTTCGAGAAAATCAAGTGTGAGTAGCCTATGAGAAACGTTCAGATGAGAAGAAGTTATTCTCCATTTGAATACTTACAGATGTCTTCACCAAAGAGAAGAGGAAGGACAACCAAGAAAACACCTGGTAGGCCTTCGAGAAAAAAATAAGTTTCTCTTGTTTTTAGAACAGAATCATTAGTATTTTCACCAAGAAGGAGAGGCAAACCATCAACAAGGCAACCAATTTTGCATTCAGCTTCACCAAGTTTCAAAATATCGGTTTCTCCTTCAAGAGGTTCATCAATTTTTGCTTCACTTTCAGTTCCAATGTTTCTGGTACATCCTGTACCAATTTTGCAAGTCATAAATATCAAAATACCAGTAGCTTCAATGGCCATAGTGCATGTGTTTGTACCATTTAATGGGGGAAACCCATTGAATTTGGTTCAACATGATGATATACCAGTTGTTGCACTCAAAAGCCTCCCCTATTTTATTGGTGAAGAGAATACTACTCCAATCGAACATATCAGAGATGTAGCTTCACTTTGTGGAGTTCATCATGTGAATCAAGAGAATGTGGCATTGAGGCTATTAGCGGCTTCATTCAAAGGAAAAGTGCTTCAGTGGTTCTGTGGCTTACTAGTAAATTCAATTGCAACATGGGACGATATGGGAGATAAGTTAAGCAAGCCATTTTTAGAAAAATCAGATAATCTCTCCTTGGTGGAGCAAATGACGACTATCAAAAGAGCCCCACAAGAGCAGATGTTTGACTTTAATTTCAAATTTCAAAATACTTGGAATAGAATTCCAGCAACGGTAAGGCCGACACCTGATCATGCTTTTCATTATTATCTCAAAGCCTTAAATAGTGATATTTCCTTAATGATACAATCAATGGGTGGATTAACGTTACCAACAGCATATGATATTGCTATTAGAGCATAAAACAACCTTATATAGGCTGGTAAAATTGCACCAAGTCCTCCTATGCCAATTTTCCCATATATTCACCCTTTGATGCCCATTCATATACCTCCTATTGCCCCAATTCCAGTTGAACCAACATTAGGCTATCAACCAATTGTTCAAAATAATGTTTTTCCAGCACAATTAGATTTTCAAGAGCTTAGGGGTACTTAGCAGGAGATGGAAAAGTTATTGGAGACATTCAGTAATGACTTAGTGAGTCTTAAGAGGAAACACGGTTAGAATTTCAGGCCTTACCAAGAACCATTCCAACCTAACAGACCACCTTATCAGGCAGATAATCAAGGATAGCGAAGGAATTTCAATCCTAGGCCACCATACAATCAGAATGTTGCCAGCTCTTCAAGAGAGCTTGTACCTATGCAAAAAAATTTGGCACGAGATTATGTATGGTGTTATCTATGCAATCAGCCTCATAATCAAGCCATGTGCACGAATGGATTAATTAATCAGGCCCTGATGGTACAGAGCAATTATGTTACTGCAAAAAATACAACCAAAGAAAATAATGATCAACAGGGTGATCAAATGCAGCAGAATAATGAAGATGTTTCCATGATGAACTGGCAAGGGAATGTGTTTTGTGGAGTAAATCAGATACAAGGAAAAAATCAGTCAATCACTTCTATTGAAGAAAATACAAGGTCCAAGAAAAGAGAAATTGACTTGAGACAACAAGCTACTCTTGATAAATAGCAGGTAGAGAAAGACAAACAACAAGTTGTTCCACAGAAAAAATAAACTTCTACAACTCAAAAAGAGCAGTCACAACCCTCTTCTTCACACGATGTTCAAATTCTACCAAGAGGGCAACCTGAGCCTGGTAAAGAGCAACAGAAACAAGCAAAACCTACTAACGAACAGCCAAGAACACAACCAGTTCAAGTGTAGAAGGAGGCTACTTTTCTGAAAGTACAACACAAGGTTAGTTCTTTGGATTTCAATATTGTTGATCATATGAAGAAGGCCACTATCACCATGACCATGTTAGATGCTTTGCATCTTCCTGGGCAGAAAGAAATCCTACAAGAAGCTATAGCTAAAATATCCATTTCTGATGAGTCTATTAAAAACTAGCCAAGAGTTCTTGCAAACAGTTCAGACCACAAGAAGGAGCAGCCAACTCAAGAGGTAAAACCACCACCCTTTTATGTCAGTTTTATTATTGGTGATAGTATAGTGCATAATTGCATGATAGATTTAGGAGCAAGCAGCTCAATTATGCCTAAACAACTGGTAGATAAGTTAGGACTTGAATATGAACCATTTTCAAAAGGGGTAGTTCAATTAGATGGCACAAAAATTAAGTTTGTAGGAGTTATTAAGAGTCTGCCTCTTACATTACATGCTTGTCTAAACTTTCAAATTCCACGGGACATTTATATTATTGATCTCCCACCTTATTTTTCCATTTGCCTATCTAGAGATTTTACTACAAAATTAGATGGTTATTTATCATTAGACTAGTCACACATGTTCTTCTGAATCACATATGGTACTAGAGTCACTATTAAGTTAGAACCACAGGCGAAAGACCATATCGAGCCTTATGTTGCAAATCCCATAAATGCAAACCTAGCTTTTCATGATCAGGAGGATCAATCCATGACCCCCAACCCCACTGTACCTATAGAGGGAATACGTGACATAAATTTAGATAAGTGGGAAGCCGAGAATCACGAGGTTGATCCGTTCAGTCTCATGGATGAAGTAGGTTTGGGTATTTATATGATTCAGGAGCTCGATCTAACTATTCCAAATCTGGTCAAGGAGGAAAAACAACCAGAACAACAAATTGATCAACTTTGGAAGCTGTACTTTGATGGATCCAGGAGTAAAGTAGGTGTTGGTAGAGGAGCAATGCTCATTTCACCTTAAGGATATAGGTACTACTCAGCTTTTGGATTTTCTTTCAGTTGTTCTAATAACGTTGTTGAGTACAAAGCATTGATACATGGTTTAGAATGGGCCAGAAAAAGGAAAATTAAGTGCTTGCAGGTGTTTGGTTATTGTGAATTAATAGAAAATTAGGTTAGAAATCTGAATTTAACAAAGAATGATTTGCTGAAATTATATAAACACCATGTTTGGGACTTAATTGAAGAGTTTGATGCATTTAATCTCCTATTAGTACCAAGAAATCAGAATAAGCAAGTTGATAAATTTGTTGCCATAGGATCACAGTTCAACATTCCACCTGAAATCCACAATGTGGAAGTGCAGAAATATGTGAAAGTAGTTTTCAGACCATCAGTACTTGACAATAGTGTGAGTTGGCATATTTTTGACAGTGATGAGCAAATAATCCACTTTCTAATGGAAGAAGCAGAATTTTCTGTTGGAAACCAGCAAAAATTTGATCAGCAATATGGTGATCAGATCATGCAACTAAATTCTAACAAGCTTCTAAAGGGTTTGGTAACCCTTGAATTCATCTTCAACACTGATGATCAAGTTAGAAGAGATAAATCCAGCATTATGGTGAAGCAAGAGCACTATGAACCAATTGAGATATTCAAAGACAAGCTCCTTGAGCTTGTCAAAATCTGTAGAAAGGAAGAACAACAAGCCTTTGTCTTGCTTTGCCAATAATTCAATGACATCTTTGCTTGGGAATATAGAGATCTAAAGGGCTTCAACCTTGAGTTAGCTCAACATACCATTGAGCTAGAACCCAATGTGAAACCAGTAAGATAGAATCAGAGGCCCCTGAATCTAAAGCTAGAACATCTGATGAAGACAAAATTAAACAAGATGATTGAAGGTAGTATCATTTTTCCAATCAAGCACACTTCTTGGGTTTCAAACCTGGTGCCCATCAGAAAGAAGAATGGAGAGATAAGGTTGTGTGTTGATTTATGTGATCTAAATAGAGCTTCACTCAAAGTTCATTATATGTTGCCTTCAATGGAGAAAATACTACAGGTTGTTTCAGGATCAGAAAGGTTCTCATTAATGGATGGATGTTTAGGTTATAACTAGATATTGGTTAAAGAGGAAGACCAATATAAGGCAACCTTTACCACCAAGTGGGGTACTATGGCTTATAGAAAGATGTTGTTTGGATTGTCAAACGTGGGAGCAACCTTTCAGAGAGCAATCGATATGGCTCTCCAAGGTTTGATAAACAAGTTTGTTCTTGTTTACTTAGATGATCTCACCATTTTCTCATGAAATTATAATGAACATTTTGGTCATCTTAGACGGATTTTTGAGAGATGTAGAGAGTATGGAGTTTCTTTGAATCCAAAGAAAAGCATTTTTGTTGTTCACGAAGGTAAACTTTTGGGTTACATTGTTTCTAAATATGGTATTTCTATTGACCCAGAACATATTGTAGCAATTCTAGCATTGCCACTCCCTGATCACAAAAAATGTTTACAGAGTTTCTTAGGTAGAATAAACTTCATTAGGAGATTTATTCCTAACATTGCACCGTTGCTGCAACCTCTCATAGCCATGCTAAAGAAGAACATGTAGTTTAGCTGGACAAGGGAGGGTAAGAATATTTTTGAGCAGATTAAAGAGGCACTTGCAGCAGCCCCAACACTCATTCATCCAAAATTTGATAAATATTTCATACTATATGCATTTGGTAGTGTTGATACAATTTATACCATGTTATGCCAACAAAATGATCAAGGACTTGAATAGCCCATTGCATTTTTTAGTCAAGTCTTGCATGATTATGAAACAAGGTATTCATTTGTTGAGAAACATGTGCTCACTATAGTAAGGAGTCTCAATAAATTTAGACATATGTTGTCTAATAATAAAATATATTTTTTGGTAGCTCACCCAGCAGTCAAATAATTTATGCTTAATAAGGATATTAACGACAAGAGAGCAGGTTGGATAACCAAAGTTGTGGAATACAACATCAACATAAAGGTTACCAAGCTTGTTAGAGGTAAGGGTCTATGTGAGTAGCTTGTGGAAAATAAAGAGAACAATAGTGAAGAAGTCACTATAGTCCTAAATTTTGAAGAAGAACCTGTTGTTACAGCTACTTCGGTTGATTGGATCCATCAAATGATTCATTACTTGCATATTGGAGATTGTCCATAAGGTATGGAAAAATCCAAACAAAGATATTATAGATTACATGCAATTCCATATGCAGAAGTAGATGGTGCTCTTTATAAAAAGGACTTCAATGGAATATTCCTCAGATGTGTTTACCCAAATCAGACTGAAAGAATTCTTGAGGAATTCCATGATGGACCTGTTGGAGGTCACTTTGCACCATGTACTACAGCTCTGAAAATAATGAGTCAGATATTATTGGTAAGATCTTTTCAAGGATTCTCATGCTTATGTGAGAAAGTGCAGTAAATGTTCATTGTTTGCAGGAAAACAAAAGCTTGCAGCCCTGCCCCTAAATGCAATTCAGGTTGAACAACCATTTGGGAAATGGGGACCTGACTTCATCGATCCAATTAACCCACCATCAAATGCAGGTCACAAATGGATTCTTAAAACAATAGATTACTTTACAAAGTGGACTGAAGCAGTTGCTTTGAAAGATGAAAATGAAACATTTGTTTTGAATTTTTATCAGGACTTAGTTTCTAGGTTTGGTACACCTGATTCAATCATTTTTGATAATGCATTAGCCTTTGTTGGTTTGAGAGTTTTAGATTGGTCAGTAAAGAATAACATTTATCTGAATACTTCATCCAATTTGATGGAACTTCAAATTTCGCTCTTTGTGTTCCATTTTATCTTGCCTTATGTTTCTGGTCATTTGTAGTATTTGGGAAATGCCTAAGGTTGGGGTTTTACTTTAGTCTTTATGAAAAACCCTAGTGTTTTATCATACGCCTTGGGTGGGATCTATTTGGCTGTTACTTTTTGAGGAGGGTTTTAAAATGAATTATGCCCCATCACTTCATCTAAGCCGAGCCCCTTTTGATTTATTGTTTTATTTCCTTCACCTGACTATATTAGTTCCTAAGTCTAGGTTGGCCCCGTGCTCTTATGTTTAAAAAACAACTTAAGCCATTGTTTGTCATCGGCCTAGTGATGTCCCCTCGAACCTTTTAATAAATGTTTTATATTTTACAGGGGACAAAATTGCATGACCGTAGATCAACCATCGATGTTTGATCTCAGTCATTCCCCGTCATCCCGTGATGACCCCACCACAGGGTCCCGACTGACTATGATATCACAGGCAAGCGCCATGTGTCTCATTTGGTGAAGCCGGAGAGATAATAAAAATGTTTTAATACATTTATCAGGTTTTAATGCATTATGTAGCGGCTTACTAAAGTGGTTATGAGATGCACGTGCTTCAAATCAATGAAGATGTTATAATCTTGATGGGAAAGATGCTCGATGGTTAATTACAACATTGGCAACTGTGTTGAATGAACACGATTGCCGATGGATGAGATCTATGGTTGCCCACCATCACGTGATCAGAAGTTGTGAGGTTTTTATTGATCATGATATCACGGGTGGGTGCCACATGAATTTACTTGGTGACACATTATATGGTGGGCCTTTATTGTCGTGATGGAGATTATGTCAACTTGTTTTGAATTCGGTCGTTCGATGATCTGACAAAAATAAAGGATCGATCACTAGTATTTGAATTTGCATCAAATGCGATTGGAGTCGTTGGCACGGTATGCAAGTAAGCTTTAATGGCAAACGAGATGTCTATTGGCATGATTTGATTGACATAAAGTGACTATTCTCTTGCCCTAGTGTCTAAAAGCATTCAAACATCTTTGAAAAGAAATTTCAAAGCCAAGGACGAAGTTACAAGTTGTTAGAGCAAGGATTTGGATTTTTGCAAAGCACAAAGTCGTGAGTTATTTTCTATACCTCCTGGTTAATTTGATTGAGAACTTGGGAAAATTGTGGTGCACTTTTCGGAGGTCTTATTGATAATTGTTTTAGGGCTATAGGTTAGTTGAATTGTGAGGAATTGCAGGGTTCTATTATGTGATTTTGTATTCCTCTTTAGCCTTAGTTTGTGTGAAGTTTGAAATAGCAAGGAAGCCCTATTTTACCTAAGATGGCACCGTCAAAGTAGCATTCTTGCCAGATTGACTATTTACACAAAAATTTATATGATGACTTCCTGGATCAATTTCTATCGTCAACTAATGATAGGAAGAAGGGGTTGGTTTTTATGTGAGGAAAAACCCTAGGGGAGGGATTGATATATAATTGTTCCAATGTTGTCGATGCTAGGGTTCCCATTACAGGTCTAGAGATGTTCAGGTTGTGGTATGGATAGAGGAATTTTCCCCATCCCTTCTCAAATGGTTGGATGTATGATATGGGGAAGCTGGTGGTCCCAAATGTGTTCCCTGATGTTGATTTTCTTAGGGCAGTAGCTGCACGATATGACCCTATTACACGGGTGATTAGAGGCAATGACAAAGGAGTTTTGTTGAGCATTAACAAGGAAGAGTTTCAATAGGTTTTTTATCTAAGTGAATCTAGTACTTTCTTGGTTCCTATTGATCTTGAGGAGATGAAGTAGGAGTATGGGAAGTTAAAGTCACTTTTCATAGTTAAGTTGCTTCCACCTCATTTGGCTAGGGCAGGAGGTTCGAAGTTCTATATCAGCCCTAGTGACCAAGAACCTTTCAGACTGAATTGTTTTGAAAATCATTTCTTGGCCACCTTTTACTCATTGTGCCAGATTTTTGGTTTTAGCCCCAACATGGTGATGCCAATTGCTTACATGTTCATAAGGGTGCAAATACAACACCCTAATTTCTTAGTGATTTATGATTTTGCCTCCTTTTTGGCCGAAAAGATACATGAAGGGATGTTGAAGTTGCAGCAAAATGATGCAGGCACTCCATTCTTCTGGTATTCCATGTTGATGTACATGTTCTTGTATAATAATGTTGATTTCTTCTCTGAGAAGATGGAGTTAAGGCAAATGGTTAATGGAGAAAGATTTCCAGTTCAAGCATGGATTGCATACTTATCATATAACAAGGAGAGTGCTAGTTTTGTGCAGTTTGATAACTATTTTGTCTCTAGATTGAGGGCCTGGTTGATGGTAAATGTATCCAAAATCCTTGAGGAGTTACATGATTTCCTCAGACCGAAGGGGAGGAAGCCTAAATTGAAATTTTGTCACAACTGGGGTAACATTATCCCATACCTAGTCAGTATTTTTTTGAGGGTGTATGGTTTCCAAGGAACCCCACATATCCTGCCATACAATGTGCCACCAAGAGTAGGATTTGCATAAGTTATGTGGCAGATTGGTTGTATCCATGAGGACAACCTTACCGAGAAAGGTAAAGGAACCTCTTTCCCTGATTACATTGTAGTGTCAGATTTTGTGTTTTCAAAGGGAGGTTGGGTCCACTTTGGGAATTTTTTGATGAATACCACTTGAGGTGTGGTCCCAAGCGGCAGTATGATCCCGAGGGCTTCTTTGCCCTTTTTAGACAATGAATAAAGGGTGGTAATTTTGTGTATGAGTTCAACTTTCCTGAAGACTTGATTAGAAATGAGTTTGCTCTAAATAAACAAGAGTTGAGCAAGGAGAAATGGATAGCTTATGAAAATTTATTGGCCATTTTGCACAAAATGGATCCTAAATATGATCCATTAATGGAGTTTAGTCCATTTCACAAGAAAATTGAATTTTTGATGGACAACTTCAAGGAGATCATGAGCATCTTAATGACCAAGAAGATAAACTTGGATTTAGATCAAGGTATACAGGAGAAAGATACCAGGCCAATTGAAACAAGGCAAGCCTATCAACCTACAGAGAAGTGGCCTATCTATACAAGGAAAAGAAGTGCTAGCAATGATGAGGAAGGGGAGGATAAAAAGGGGGAAAAATCATGAAAGCGCTAGCATAGCTAGGTCCAAGGTTCAAGACACTTGGGGCAATAAAAATCATTGATTTGGAATCATCGCCTGAAGATAGCCCTTCACCACCACCATCAGAGCCAAGCCCTAAGAGGCAAAGGATTGAGAAAGTACAAGAGGATCTGATGGATGAAATTGTTGTCACAGACCAGGATATGCAGGTTGGTATGCCTTCTCCCCCCAGGCCAGCTGAATTGGTCTTGTCTGATTTAGATATGAAAGGGAAGTGTGTACAAGATACAATGATGGAGGCATGTAAGGCCTTTTTGGATGATGATGCATTTGTCAAGACTCTAGTTTTCTTGAAATTATTATGGAGAATGAAACTAGAGGAGTATTAAGACAAGAAGAGAAGAAAATAGAAATGAGACCTGACAAGTCAGATCAAGAGAATGACGATGAGGTGAAAGTTGAGTTAATGGAAGAATTTAAGAGCATCACCCCTGAGGAGGGGAGAAAATTAGTAACTCAGACTAGAGTATTGATTTTTCCTGGTTGGGACATAGCTGATGCAGTAGCTTTTAACACTATTCTAAAGTCCAAGCACCCCCTGTAGGATTCTGAAGAAGAGGTCAAGGCAGTGTTGCAAGATTCTGCCTTCAACAAAGAATATGAGACCTTAGTGATTTGGGCTTTGGCCCCTCAAGGTAGAAATCCAAATTTCACTGACATTAACCCAAACCTAAGGGGAGGGTTAGTAATAAAAAGAGCCTCAGAGACCTCAACCACATAGGCTACTAACTTGACTATGAATGTGGCCAAATTGGCCCAAAAGTTTGCTGAAAGGGAGGAGGTTGAAAAGAAAAGCCTAATGGAGAAGTATAATTTCATAATTGGAGAATACATCAAGGTGCAGCAAAGGAATATTGAGTTGCAGACTAAGGTGGACAGGTTAAAATATAGGTAGATTGGGGAGACATCAAGTGCTCCAGGGATTATGAAATTGCCTTCCACATCAAGATCAATGCCTCCTACTTCTCCTATTGTTTCTACGCCAGGGTCTCCCAGCCAAGCTCCTTCCATCAGTCCTACATTAGAGCCAATTGAGGAAGAAGTAGAATGATCTACTGATCCCACAAAGAATCAACTAATGCATAAGATTACAGAGTTACAGGAAACCTTAAAGGCAAGTGAGAAGGGAGCACTTGTAAAGCAGGGGGAGATTGTTAATACAATTTTGAGACATTTGAATGAGAAGGTTGATGACAGATTGTCATCAGTGTATTCTTTATATTCTTTATTATTGGATGCAATAAAGAACATTAATAGGGATCAAGAGGTAGTATTACCATTGATTGAAAAGTGGATCCCTAGGGCCAATGATTTAGATATAATGTACAAAGCCTCAAGGTTTGATACAATAATAGACCCCAATCATTAAGGCCTACTCAAGTGTTAGTCAAGTCATTGCAAGGTTTTCAGGCCTTACCAAATGACTTGAGTAGGAAGATCAAAGAATTGGTAAAGAATTTTGATGATTGGAGTGACACGTTTTTACCTGACATAATTGATGAGCAGGGGAGTCTCAGTTCATTCCAACAGTGGCAGGATAGAGAAAATGAGGTCGTCAATGCAAAAATTAAATTGATTTGTGATGACTCAGATTATGACTTGTTGTTGAGTTGTATGGACAAGATTATTAGTACCAGCTCATTTTTGGAATCTTTTGAGAGAGAAGCAAATCAGGTGGCAATTAAGTACACACCTTATAATGCTAAGGTGAATGAGGTAGTTATTTTTCATTGGCCAGTTGATGAAGAATACCAGAGATGGGTAAATGTATATTTAACTAAGGAAGAGTAAAACAGAGTTGGCTACTGGTGGTTAACAATTTAGTTGTTCTAGTTACAACAATTTCCGAAATTTTTTTTGGTGGCAGTCTTGGTACAGGATTCTTGAAGTTGTGTTGATGCATCAACCATTCTCAGTGGGAAGTATGAAGAAGAAGATCCCCCGTGGATCGATTGTTGTAACAATTTTTTGAAATATCATAGGGCGGTCCAAGTGACTGATGACATGTGTACTTTTGGCCTGATGTTTGTTTGCTCCTTCATTTTCTATAAGAAGGATTTCAAGGCCAGAAGTATGGGTTAGCAAGTTAGATAATTTTGGTTGATTCTAGGTAAAGTTGCAGAGCAATTGTAAAGCCTGATGTTTCTAGTGAAATGCAATTTAGGTTTTGAGTCATTTTGTAGTCGATTTTGAACTCATGGGAATTTGATGTTTTATGATAGTACTGGCAGTTGAATTGAAATTATTTATTTCAAACTCATGTCTCTCCATTGTATAAGCATATCAAAATTTTGAATAAAATGATCAAGGGTTCTTTCATTCATCTCACTATTGTGGTGTGTATGATTCTTATTTTAGCTTTAATTCAAAGAATTAATTAAAATGCTTGAATGGGATTATAGGTGGATATGTTTTGTATAAGGATTTATAAGTAGTATTGGGTTAGAATAAATATTGGTGATATTGTAAGGAAATATTATCAGAGATCTTACATGTTATGTGTTAAATCTATCATAAACCCTTAGATGCTTATGAATTTGACTCCTCCAATGGTATATGGCACTTATCTAAGTTGTACTTATTCATGAGGTTCAGTATTTTTTTGTCTTTACTTAGAGCTTGCTAAAAATTGCAAACCAATGACTATCTTATACTATGAAATGTTGTTGTAGTTATCTCATTCTCCAAATAGTTCATATTATTGATGAATAGCCAATTCTATTCAGTATTATCCTATTATGTTGAGCTATTAAATGAGATTATTTGTTGTTGTTAATGTTGTTTATAATATTGGTGTAGAGGTTGTAAACACATTAAGGGATCACCCTCTCAAGACTTGTAGAGCCCAAAGTGTAGGAGGTTTGTTAAAATCCTCGTCAGTTGGTCCAGGTCCTTCGAGCTGCCCTTGATTGGAATTGGCAAGTCCATAGGTAGATTAGAAGATCAACCTAGTTACAGTAAAATCAACCAACACAATTATTACCCCCAGGGTAATGGACAGGCTGAATCAATAAATAATAATTTGATTAAGATCATAAAAAATACTATTGAAGATAATTAGAGGTCTTGGCATGATAAACTTTAGTTAGCACTTTGGGTTGATAGAGTTACACCAAAATGATCAACGAGATTTTCACCATATGTTTTGGTTTACGAAAAAGAGGCCAAGTTTCCTATTTCTATAGAGTTACCAACTTTGAGCTACATAAAAGAACTGGAGTTGCTGGAGGAGCAACCAATGCAAGTCAGGCTTGCTCAATTGGCAGAGTTGGAAGAAACCATAAAAGAAGCTTTCAGGAAGCTCCAAATCCATCATTCTTGGATGAAGAAAATGTTTGACAAGAAAGCAATAGCAAGAGTATTCAATGAGGGTGACTTAGTCTTCAAACGAGATGAGTTAAAGAGAAAACCCATCAAACATACCAAGTTTGATGCCATGTGGCATGGCCCATACATTATCATAGAAAAGAAAGAACATAACGCATTCCAGCTCTCAAGGCTACATGGAGAGGTGTTGCAAATCCCCATCAACGGGATTCATCTCAAACAGTTCTATTAAGCATCAAATTTTTAATTGTACATAGTAGAGTAGTTTCAGTTTCAGTTTCAATTATGTTTTCAATAAGTGCCCCATGGCATGATTTCATTTGAGTGTCGATTTTCTTTCAATAAAGTGCAATTGTTGCACATGGTTTTCTAACTTTGTCTTAAATAGAGTTTCAGTAGTTTATTTTAGTTTGTGTGGTTTGCAGCTGAGTTACAGAAAAATGGACTCCATGCCCAATGAATATACAAGGCAACTGGTCTATGGTGTTTAGCAGGCAAACACTCCGTAGAGGTCACCAAATTATTACCTATTTTTAGCTACAACTCAAAACAGGTAGAGATGATTTGCTTTCAATATTCAAAGGTACATAGGTGGTTACAAAATTTTCTACTAAGTATTCATCGCTGAAACAAAACTGATTACTCTTGAATTTTCAGCATTATTATGCAACTAATTATAACAGAAAAATCATCAGATTGCATCATGTTTGTTGTTTTATTCATATTGTAAAAACCAAAGTCCCTTACAAGTCATGGGAGTAGCTTCATTTTATTTTCAAATAAAATAATGAATACAAGAAAATATTGTATATCATACAACTGGAAATAACATAGGCATAAGATAGAAGGTGATTCGTCATTGCCTCGAATGATGAATCGTCATTACACTTGAAGTCTTCAGTTCTTGTGACCCTGAATTGATCCAGCTCCAAGCTCCAAAAGCATCTGCAAGTATGATGAAAGCTAGTGTTAGAGAAATGAAAATCTTATCCTACCTCATTCCTACATTACCAATAGAAATATAACACACATCCAATCGGGCATCCATCAAATGATTTCACTATTCAAAAGGCATAAAGTTCAATCGAAGCTTTTAGCTTTGATGATTTTGCTAACATGTTTGTTCACTGTGTAGGAACAAGTTCATTATGTTCATGATCATTTTTCATTAGATATGTTGAGAAAAATGGGCTCCCATAAGGGTTGAGCCCAACATATCAAAAGGAGGACACACTCTAATTACACATGAGAGTCATCGATATTAAAACAGTCATTAAGAGAAGTTGTTGTAACCAAAAAGAGATTCATATAGCAACTTTATTTCAAAATGGTGAAAACAATTTGAGCAATCATTTTTATTGCTCATCATGCTAAAGAATGATCAAAACATGTTAATAAATGATCAACTTCATTGTTATCATCAAAAAAGCAATTCACATAAGCTACAAGTTACATAACTAATAGGAGGGCAGTCCCCATGACTATTGGAAAACATTGTTTATCAAGAGGCATCATTATCAACCTTATAATTTATCATTATCTCTGATTGCTATAGAAAGATAGAAAAGGAACATGCTTTATGCCTATCAGAGAGAGAATCAAGCACCAAATTGCTACAGAAGGATTATGCTGATATAAACAAGAATGATGGCAAGCCATGATAGTCCAAGATATTTCAGACAACAATGAGGATCACAAGGACCCCTTTTAAAATAAAGGAAGCATGATAATGTAGTACATGACTAAACCAAATGTTTTGCATGGAAGCTACAAGTGAACATTACAAACAATCAAGCGAAGTGATTAGTTAATATTGTTTGTAAGTGGTAGTCACCTATATGGTGATGAATGGTAATTTAAATAACCATATACTATGACAAGAATATCAAGATAGTGCTCAAAGAGATATTAAGGAGTTAGCCCTACAGTTTTATGAGCTTAAACCCTACACATTGGGCACAGTTAGAAATCACTATGTTATGTAAGCTTTCCAAATAGTGTGCTATGATGTAAGACAATCATTGTCACTATGATGCCATGAACATATTGCAGCAAGTGATATCATCTCAAAAATATCATATCTAGGAAAGTACAATGACAAATGGTGGCTGACAAGGTAAAGCTGAAAATCAAGTTACTATTTAAGTTACCAGTGACTTTGTAAGTAAAGGTGGCAATGGCAATCACAAGTTTAGAGGGCAGAGTTTCTTCATAGTCACTGTGTTATGGAGGTGGTTGAATGCAAGGAGGGCAAGAATATTTAGCAAATAAAAGAAACGCATGAGAAATTTCAAAGACAAAAGTCACACAATCAACATGTTCCCATAGATTGTCGTGATAGAATTTATGTAGTTGTAATTCTTGTACCAGAAAGTAATTTAGCATCGAATACATTTTCTAAATTAAAAGGTGGTTTATCTAGTGCAACAGGGTTAAATAATTCATCATGAGAGCATCGTATCAAGATCAGCGATAAAGTTCAATTACTAAAGCATAGTGATAATCAACTTCATAGAAATACATCCATATTTTGCTATAGGGAATCGAATGAAACAAAACTCTTCAAACACTATGGTCTCCAATGCCCTCTCAAAGCTACAAGTACAACATGGTCATGTCAAGAGGAAGGATCTTGCATATGGTCGTGACCCTTTACGGGTACTTTCACTAAGAAGCCCAAAGCATGTATGAAGGACTTATAACCTTCATTCCATAGGAGGACAAACTAAACTTCACAAATACACAAAAATCATAGCAAGAATGTAAAACCCGCAGCCATTATCATATGGAAAGAGGTAGTGTTCATGAAGGCATGCTACAGAGTGGAAGGGTCTTTCTTCTTTTGAAAGGTAAGTTAATGAGTTCATGGCAGCTTGAAAATAGTTGAATACACTGAAAGCCAATAAACCCATCTCATGGCAGCATCAAATGAAAAAAATAAAGCCCACAACTGGTGAAAATAGAGATGCACAGAAATAAAAGATCACGCTACAGGAAAAGTTCATTATCCTCTATAAAACAGTATGTTTTTTTGTAAGATTCACAGAGCAACAAAAATTCATTCATATCCTGCAAAAGGAGCTCGAAGAGTGCATTTTATACATAGTAAAGTGAAAAGAAATGCATGTAAATCATCACATTGGCATACTCGAGCCCTGAATGGAAAAGATCTCCAGAAGAATGCAAATAAAAGTCTTTGTCAGTGCTAAAACTCGCCACTAGAAACCAACAAACCCTAGCATGGCGGCCATAGAGAACCACAATTCCTCTCAAAGTTTTTTGAAAAAGCACAAGTCAAATACATGTGAATAATGATTAGGGTTTCTTCCATTTTTCCTTTTACGATTCTCGGTCGAAGTCCAATGGTGGGGATTTTTTTTTTTTAATTGAGATCATTATTCCAATCTTCCCTGTGGCCATGACTTAAAATTCAATGTGCCTAATGATGTGGTGCCGGTTTGTAAGTTAATGCATGGAGCTCGATAGTTATAAGGAGGAATATTTTTTTTGTATATACTTTTATTAATATTTTCCCCCTTCATTTTTATTGTAAAGTTGTGCTTAAAAGATTATTAAATGCAATAATATCAATTGCCTTTAATGATTTTTTTTCAAGACAACTATTGTTAAAAGGAGGAAAATATTGAAAATACTAAAAACAATTGCTCATGCAGAAAGGGGAAAAGGATATAAAGTAATTATCATGCATGCAAAAAGGAAATTTGGAGTTCAGAGTTTGACTTTAGTCAAAGGGGAGTGATTTTTAGAGTCCTTTGTGATCAAACTACATGCAAGACCTTTTTGCAATAGTTCGAGTGTAGTTAGCTTCAGTTCTAACTCCTCTTTTTGAGGGTTTTTATCCTTGCTCATGGGAAGGGGTTTTCACTTTCAGTTCACATCCACTGTCACTTCCACGAAGCTTTATCGATTTTTGGAGTTTTTTTTAGTTACACTTCAGTCACACATGATATGAGATGGATTTTTCCACTATTCGAGTTCAGTCAACTCTAGTGGTGGTCCCTCTTTTCATGGATTTTTGCTTCTGCTCGAAATTGACATTGGAGATGCGGATATTTTCACTTGGAGTTAGCATTTAGTTCCACCTCTTGGATGCTTTATGCATACCTTTATTGTATATATTGGAAAAATTTATTCTTTTTCCTTTAGTTCTTGTTTTTCATCCTTTGCATTCTGTAAAGAGAAATATCTTGTAACTCGGCTTTCATTTTTTATTAATATAGACAATAGCTTTTACAGGTTCATATAGTTTGTCACTTAAAGAGTTTACTTCTTTCATTATTGCATTTCAGGATTAGCCTTCTTAGGTTCAAGAGTTTTATATTTATTGAATTTTTTAGATGTGAATTTAATGTGTTTAATTTCAAAAAATTTAAATTCCTATCACATTTATGAATGCATGTACACAAAAAAAACAATTCTAGTTACAAGTCATAAGTTGTGTTGTTAATTTATCCTATCCTTTAGGTTGTGAAAAATCATTTTCCTTCATAAAGAATAGATTGGCAAGCCTTCTGATGAAACACTTATGTGATTAGATTACCCAATTTGAGTTGTGAAGATAGATTTCGTAATAATCAGTTGTGAATCAATTTCCTCATCAAGTATTTATTAGGTGCATCACCCAGATTTAAGTTTAGTTTATGCATTTATTTCAAGCCTTCTTCCCTTTTCCATACAAGTTACACATAATTAACCAGAAGAGCAAATAGGAAGTTGGCCTAGAATCTGGAGGTTTACTTTCAAATAGGATACCCACAACCTGAAAGTACTCCAATGTTACACAAGATTGCAGAGTTTTACAACTTTGCACGCGGGTGCAAATCCCTGTGATAACAACTATATCAAAGGTTGTAAAATCATAATAAAGTAGCTTCAAGTCATGCTAACAATAGATTGCACCTAATCCCAAGCCTTTAGTGGAACAAAAATGGTTAAAGAGTCTTCAGTGGCCAGCAGGTGAGTGTTAGATTTTTGCATTCACAGTTATGACTAAGAACCAAATTGTTTATAAGTCACTCTATTATCCAAAAACATTCTTTGAAAGTGGTGCATCAGAATTTACTTTCGAGAAGTTACTTGCCAAGTCCGACTATAAGCTCGTGCCATAAGTTGCATGTAAAATCATCTCTTCGGAGCATGGGGCAAGCCTACCTAAAAGAATGGTTTCTATCCACTAGGGTTGTAAATGCTTGTTTATGTTAAACTCACCAATTACATTCAAAACAATTTGACATCAAATTTTGTTGTTGATTTAAAGAAAAAGAACACATTCAAACAAACACTAAACAAGATGGTTGAATCACAAACCCTTTGACTTAGTGCATATTTGTGAAAGAAGCCTTATGTTTGCACTCCTTGAAAGGATTTTTCCTTAAAGGTTTCTAAATATTCCAGCTTCTATTTTAGGTTACATTAATCAAAGTAAACATTTGGGAACTATGGCTTGGGTGTTGTGATTTCACAATTTAATCTATAGACATGGAGGTCATATAGGTCCATGCTTGTTGAGTCAGTCCAAGTGTTGTTTTATCACTTTCCATATTCCAAACACAAAGAAAGTTGAGAAATTTGTTTATAGGATCATTGTCCAAACCAAACAATTGGAAAACCAGATAACTCACATAGTCCCTCATCTTTTATTTTCATCCTACTTATTAGAAATAAAAAGCAAACAAACCCTTGGGATCATTCCTTCACTCAGACATTTATGATATCAACAGTTACTTGGAACTCACAGATTGTTCAAGTAAGCTTTCCCACAACATATCCTCTAGACAAGGAAGTGAAATATCGACCCTAGTTCTTCAACATTTTTATTTCCAAAAAGTAGTACCATTCCAAAACAACACTCAAACCTTAGGGTATTGAGCTTCATAGAAACCATCTCAAAACATCATTACACCTTATGACCATCTAGTGATCGACTGCTCCAATTCAACAACTGAATCGTGTAGCATTGATCCTTCAACCTAGTCTCACATACATTGAAGGTGAACAAACTAACATCATAAGCAATTTGAGAACCTTCATATTTCAGAAGAACAAAACACCCCACCAGTTTTTCACTGCATCAATCATCTTAGACGAAGAGGAAGAGAAATCAAACATAGCAGCTAAAAGATCCATGTTACCACCACCCGCGTGGCAATAGACATATGTCCCTGATGATTTTTGGCAAGAAAAGGATCCTTAGGACTGGAAAAAGAAAGATCCTTAAGCGGAAATCAATACTCCGGATTTCAAAGAACCACCCTACAATTTTTTTTGCCAAAGGTTTCATCTCAAGAAGATATCACACCCATCAAAATCGGCTAGAATTTTTCTATAATCGCTTTGCACCAGTAGGCCAAATCTTTTCTAAAGAATAGGAGTTACGAAAACAATCATAAAGAGCTTGGAAAGTTGTTTATGACAACTACAAGATCACAACATAGGAAGAAAATGGAAGCAAACAAGGACAACACCAACATCCCACCAGCAAACACCATGAATGATGGAAGTGGCCCATGAGGATATAAACCAAGTGACCTTTCGATAGGGTATTGAGTATCAAAAAATCCCCAAAATATGTTCATCTATTACCCAAATCACTCTCATCAAGGATCACAACATCAAGTAGGGCAACAACATCAAGGGTTTCAAAATCCCCACCAAGGAATAAGTCCAAAACATCAAATTGCCCTAAATAAAATTGAGAGAGATCTTGAGGAAATTAAACAAAATTGAAATCCAATGTATCACCAATGCCATATGCAACATCAAAAAATTACATATCCAAAAAAAATGAACATCATTCCACAAACACCTCAATATACACATCAACAACACTTCCAATATCAATAGTATCAAGAAGTTTTGCAACACTAAGGTGTACCTCAAGCATACTAGAAAAATGTACCTCAATCACAGTATCAAGAAGTTCCGCAACACCAAGGTATACCTCAAGTGCAATATAAAAATGTACCTCAAACACATTATCAAGGAGTTCCACAAAATCAAGAGAAAAACAATCAAGAAAAGCCACAGAGGAAAGGTTACCAATTGGGAAGGAAATTCACCCCTTTGGGAGAGACTTTAGAGGTAATCATGCATGAACTAGTAAAACAAGAACTTACCAAAATCAACGACAGTCCAACTTATGGTGAACCAAACTTTAAACTCCCTTGGTATAACCAGTACGAACAATGTGAGTTCCACAAAATTGAGGGTCACCCAATGAATAGATGTGCTACACTCAAAAACCTCATCCAAGACCTCATTGATTAGGGAGAAATAGCTATTAAAAATGATGTTCAAGGGCCATCTACCAATGACAACAATGATAATTTCTCAACCTCAAAAGTTGAAAGTAATGATCAAGAGTTATCTATCACTGATCACATTGACAATGTCTCTACATCATTCAATGACCAAGAGGACATACATCAAGAATTTAGTCCCAATCATGATCAAAATCAATCACCCAAGTCTAGCAATGATTTAGTCCAAGATATATTGACATCATCCAACCTAATGGAAATACATATTGATGATCACGAGACTCTTAATCCCACACTTATACCCAATGTAAAAAAATCTAAACCAAGATCTATCACCGATATGACCACATTTTGAGGAAAGCCAAGGATCCTTTACAAGAAAAACTTTCTTTAAAATTGATCCATTTCAAGAGCACGATCAAAAGCATATCAAAGATAATACCACACAAAGTCAAGATCAAGAATCCCTATCATCAAAATACAATAGTGACTTGGCAAATATCTTCCAAGACATCCCATGTTTTCCCAAAAAAGAACACATCCATATACCAAGAACACATACATCTACCCATGAGATGCTTACTCCTAATGGACATGTAGATGATCTTCATCCAAGACAAGAGTTTCATACTCTTGAAATCATTACCAAGGAACAAGAGTTTCCTACTCTTAACATTTGTACACAAGATCAAGACATAGCAAAAACTAGACAAATATCAGAAAGGGATCATGAAGAAGACTTATACATAAGTTGTGAATCAGAAACATCTAGTGGAGACATATCAGAAATGGATCATAAATAAGACTTATATATAAGTTGTGAGTCAGAAACATCCTATGAAGACATATAAAAAATGAATCATGTGGAAGACTTTTACGTGGATAGTAAATCAAAAACACCTCTTGAACAAGCATTAAAATCTGATATTTCACAAGATTAGACTGAAGATATCAATCAAGAATTTATCCCACATTTGAAGGATCCTATCAATGAAGAATCTATCACATTTGAAGATCCATAGCAGAGAAGAGAAGGACTAACACCTTGTTTCCAAGGTAAGACATATACTATTGCAAATGAAAATTTTCAATAGATGAATTATCAAGGCAGGGGAATAGGCTTACATGAATAGGGTATCCTAGAACCAATATAGATTATTGGAACTCCTAAGCATCAAAGTCTTGGATCTAAACATATCAAAGATACCTCTATAATACTAGGGGCAGCTTTATCTAATGCAAGAATCAACATAGAGAGCACGGAGAGTCCTTATGATGAATTTTCTACCTCCGCTACAACTATCCATGCCATGAATCACCATCCACACATATTTCCACCCTCTAATTGGGACCAACAACAAGAGAAAAATATATACCCAAGAACAAAACAAGTAATTAAAGCAAAAGAATCAGCAAAGCAAAATGGACAAGAAAAATTCAAATGGATACAAAAGAAAAGGAAAGAAAATCATCCCTATCAAACTCCATTAGTCAAAGAAACTATGGGGAAAAATTGAAAAGGGAAGTTCATCCATCAAAGATGTCCAACAATACAAAATAAAGCTTCAAGAGTGACTTACAAGGTATATCAAGACATTGGTCCCAATCGAATCGCCATATCCACCTATCATTTCCCATCATCCCAAGTTTGGAGAGTCAAAGGTTCCAACCCGTCGACCAATCCATCTAAATATCATATCCCTCAACACATTTTTCCATCCATGATATCCAAATTTCACATTGATCATGTGTTTGCAACAACTCTTTATCATAAGGATTCTAAGGGCACTATATCACGATGTGTGCATCAAGGTAAGGTTAACTCCAGTATCGACAAGGAAGACATGAATTTCTAGGGGTTACAGTCAAGCGCTCCTATCCTAGAAAAATAACTCCTCCAAGAAAAATATTGTTGGCACATCATGACAAAAACAACGACCATATCAGCACCAGCAGTGTCTACATCAACACCACCAAGTGGTTCAAGATGAGAAAAAAATGGTCACCATGATGAAAACCTAGTAAACAAGCATCTTGTGTGACATCAAAAATCAATTAAAAAAAATCAAGAGAAAAAGTCAAGAAAAAAAATCGTCCTCCTGTGAAAACCACTATGGTGGCGCTTTGGACAAGTACCATGATGAAAACCTGGAAAATAGGCATCATGTATAGAATCAAGCATCGACATGCACCATTTCAGGTGGAAGCATCTCAACTTATCCATGATAAATCCAATCCATTATTTTCAAAATCCAACTTATCTTGATCTTGAAAAATGTTTGGTGAACACTTTACACTTGTTTATGAAAAAAATATTGACATGGGTCACTATCATTGATCCTATCCTATCCAACATTATCTAAGCCATGAGGCATTTTCCAAAAGGGCATACTCTATCCAAAAATTTTATCCTATCACAAGATAATCCATCACCTACATTGCTAGACACTGGGGGAAAATGCTTACATCTTGCTTCAAAATAAATCTTAATCTATGTCTTCTAGCTCACGTTGTAGTCTAGGCATTTAACCCAACAACAAGGTAACCTTTGAAACAGTTTGTCCCAACAACAAGGAGTACCACCAACACACTACCAAGGTAACCTTCAAAGATGACGACAACATGGATTATTCCTTCGCTTAAAAATTCTAAGATATCAACAACTGCTTGAACCCCATAGCTAGTTCAAGTAAGCTTTTTCGCAAAATATCCTCTAGAAAAACAAAGTGAAGTATCAATCCAAGTTTTCAACATCTTACACCCTAGGCAAAAGGGTAAAATCCAAAAAAAAAAAAATTATCAAAAATAAAAAACATTTAAAGAATATCAAAAATAAAACAACATCGTTGGATTATTCCTTCACTCAAAAAAGTCTAAAATATTAACATTTGATTGAAACCCACAGCTAGTTCAAGTATATTTCCCACAACATATCCTCTAGACAGGGAAGTGGAATATCAATCCAAGAATTGTTTATCCCACAAACAATTTTATGGTTTAAGTCAAACGATCGAACTACATGGTCTTTATGTGTACAACGTAGGAAAGGCTTATTAGCCCTTGAGGCCTTAGGTTAGTCCCATTATGTTTTTATTGGGCTTTCTTCCAAATTAGTCAAAAATAAAAATCCAAACAAATCCAAAAAATTCCAAAATCCAAAAACATTCACAAAATAGTAAAACCCACGAAACCGATAATAGGATCAAATAGGTGTCAAGGTTGTCTCTCCATCGGCTATAGTGGTTTGAGGACTACTTGTAATCATTTTAACCCATGATGTTAGGGTTTCACTCTGAACATGTCAAGCAACACAAAACATGATGACAAACGAAATTTAGGATGACAACAAACGAATGCTAACAGGGTTTAAATGAAACAAAGGAAAATGTAAGCTCATGACACCAATGGAAAATATAACTGAATAAAAAATAAAAACCACCTACACCATTGTAAATATCATGAAATTCTACCCCATTTTTTAAAAAAAGGCATTGAAAAATACTTTTGTATGACCAACATATGGTCATTTGAAGATAGGGTAAAAAAGTCTTAATTACCAATCATAAAGAAAACAAAAGCAAGGTTTCAGGAGCAAGGGTGAGCTTTTATGAGAAAGTGTGAGCTTTTAGAGCAAGTGCAAGGTTTTCAAATGCAATACTTTAAAGCAAGTGCAAACTTCTTAAGCAAGGGTGAGGAAACAACTCCAGAGCAAGCAAAAACGAGGTTTTCAATCAAGTGCGAGCTTTTAGAGCAAGTGCATGAATCAAAAGCAAGGTTTTAAGTCAAGAGTGAGGTTTTAAGTCAAGGATGAGGGTTTAAAGGTCAAAGGTGGGGTTCTCTCCTAGAAAATGCAAGGAAAATGATGCAGATGCTCAGATATCACCAAAACTTCGCTATTGACTCAAGAAACGGTGTACATGCAATACAAGAACGTAACAAGAAAAAAATGAGAAGCGACAAGGTGCATGTCGGTACACTAATGCCTAGAGGACATCTAAACTCTCGAAATGCATTCGTTCAATATGAGGCTCCCTAAATCATCGCCATAGCTCCTCGATAATCGACAAAACAAAAAACATTCAAATATCTTGAAAAAGCAACATCAAATAAACATCAAAAAGCACAAAAAAATATGGAAAAACTCAAAAATCCTATTTCTTCCATTACTTATCCACAAAAAACTTCCATCCATAATAAACAGATCGTCACACTCACCCTTTGACAAAATAGACAAACAAACATCAAAAGCTAGAACTTTTAAGCAAACAATCGCAAAGATTTGAATGCAAGAAGACAAAAACAAAGCCAAGTATAACTTCCTATCTATTGACAATTCCCAACAACATCCTGAGATATGTCTTAACGGATCCGTTCCTACGATATAAATGATCAACACCAAATAACAGTCCCATAATAGATAGAGCAAGTGATATAACAACTTTGTTTTTTATTTTTTTGTAGTCTTATCATTTCGATTTACATTATTGACTCATTCCCAAGATCTCTCAAGGATGTCCATAAGGATTTAGAGAGGAAGGAATGAGGGCAATTGAGCATCATTTTGATTTTTTGTTTGTTGGATATTTTTGTTATACTACCACGGCGAATAATTGCTTTGTTCTATGTGTGGAAGTTGTTTCAAAGCATTTTGTGTAGCAGTGGCATGTTAGGTTCTTAATACCTCTTTTGTTACTGGTCTGGCATGTTTTAAAGCTTCTCACCCATACACTCTAATAGATTTTCTGTATGTCTAGTATGAGCAAGAGTACTCCTTGTTTGTAGAGTCAAAGTCCACACAATGAATACAAAGTCACCTTGTTCATTAATACCCTACTGCATCGTATCTATTTGTTACATCAAACAGGATTGTTAAAACTATGAAGCCTCCAAGCAAAGTGAAAGCAACTCATCAATGACTAACAACATCAACTATTCTTCACTTCTTATTAACATTTTCTTCTTATCAATATTTCTTCTATCAATCCTTTAACTCAAACACATCACATCAGCTTGTCAGAAAATTTGGTTCATTATCCAAAATTTTCATCAAATTTCTCGAGGGGGCACCAAGCTATCCCATACTGGGGCAACTCTGGGGCATACTGGGGCAACTTTTTATAGGATTTTCTAATTTTTCTAACACAATGCTCAAAATCACACTGTATCAAAGAGGGGCAAAATGTAGACACCTAAAAATGTCCTAGCTTGTGAACTAGCATTTTGGCACTCATATTCATCTATTAATTAAGTGATTTAACATCTTTTAACTAATTCATCATCCTGAAACGTCTTGAAATCATCTCACAACATCCTGTATGAATAAAAACTAATGACAACAAGCAAATGCTAACATGGTTTAATTGAAACAAAGGCAAATGCAAGCTCATGACACCAATGGAAAACATAACTGCACAAAAAATAAAAACCACCTACACCATTGCAAAGATCATTATATTCTACCCCATTTTTTTTTAAAAGCATTGAAAAATACTTTCGTATGACCAACATATGGTCATTTGAAGATAGGGTAAAAATGTCTTGATTACCAATCACAAAGAAAAAAAAAGCAAGTTTTCAAGAGCAAGGGTGAGATTTTAGGAGCAAGTGTGAGATTTTAGAGAAAGTGCGAGGTTTTCAGATGCAAGACTTTAAAGCTAGTGCGGGCTTCTTAAGAAAGGGAGAGGAAATAGCTCCAGAGCAAGAAAAAGTGAGGTTTTCAGTCAAGTGCGAGCTTTTAGAGTGAGTGCATGAATCAAAAGTGAGGTTTTAAGTCAAGGGTGAGGGTTTAAAGTTCAAAGGTGAGTTTCTCACCTAGAAAATGCAAGGAAAATGATGCAGATGCTCAGATATCACCAGAACTTCGCTATTGACTCAAGAAACGGTTTACATGCAATACGAGAACGTAACAAGACAAAAAAAAGAAGCAACAAGGTGCATGCTAGGACACTGATTCCTAGAGGACATCTAAACTCTCAAATCACATTTGTGCGATATGAGGCTCCCTGAATCCTTGCCATAGCTCCTTGATAATCGACAAAACAAAAAACATTCAGATATCTTGAAAAAACAACATCAAATAAACATCAAAAAGCACAAAAAAAATTGAAAAAGCTCAAAAATCCTATTTTTGCCATCACCTATCCACAAAAAAGTTCATCCATAATAAACAGATCGTCACACTCACCCTTTGACAAAACAAACAAACAAACATCAAAAGCTAGAACTTTTAAGCAAACAATCGCAAAGATTTGAACGCAAGAAGACAAAAACAAAGCCAAGTATAACTTCCTATCTATTGACAATTCCCAACAACATCCTAAGATATGTCTTAATGGATCCGTTCCTATGATAGACATGATCAACACCAGATAATAGTCCCATAATAGATAGAGCAAGTGATACAACAACTTTGTTTTTTATCTTTTTGTAGTCTTATCTTTTCGATTTACATTATTGACTCATTCCCAGGATCTCTCAAGGATTTCCATAAGGATTTAGAGAGGAAGGAATGAGGGAAATTGAGCATCATTTTGATTTTTTGTTTGTTGGATATTTTTGTTATACTACCACGGTGAATACTTGCTTTGTTCTATGTGTGGAAGCTGTTTCAAATAATTTTTGTGTAGCAGTGGCATGTTAGGTTCTTAATACCTCTTTTATTACTAGTCTGGCATGTTTTAAAGCTTCTCACCCATCAGGGAAAACTTTAAGAAACCCCCCCCCTCGGCTAAGGTGTAAAATCTTGGCGAATCTTGTATTATTCATGATAAAAATATTAATTTTATTGGCGAATTTTTTCATTTTTCGGGAAAAAAAGAAAATCCCAATTGGCGAATCTTTTACAATAGCTAGAAGTCTATGGAAAATCATGGCGAAATGCAATTTTTTTTAAACGAATAAAATATTTTTCATTGGCGATTAAAACCTTTTTTAAAACCAATTTTTTTTTCTGTTGGCGAATTAACCCTATTTTCAAAATAGAAAAAAAAAATGTTGGCGAATAAAACCTTTTTTCAAAGCAAAAAAATTATTTTCATTGGCGAATTAAACATAATCTCAAACTAATAAAAAATTTCAGTGGCGAAATAAACAGATATGCCAATAAAAATCGGTGTGGTTGGCAAAAATATCAAATTCTGGGATATATTTTCCGTACATTCAAATTCCTTCATAAAGAGTCTGGAATGCGAACAACTGTCAACATATTTATTATTTTTGAAGCCAGATGTTAGTGAAAATTAATATAATCTATGACCGTTCGATGAATTTTTGATGGACGACTGTAGTTGCATTCCAGAAGTAAGTCTCTGAAGCACTAGACTTGTGAATTGAAACCTTCAGAATAACACTAGAACCGTTAGATGTGGCCATGTGACGAGATCAAGGCTCATCGCTCATCACTTATTATGTCTTTTCAATGCCTCGATGTTGTACATTTCATTTAATTGAAATTCTCAATGTTTTTGAAGAGAGTTTGGTTGTCATACTGCTACTGTTAGCAGTGGTGGCGATTAATGCCATATGTGCTATGAACATCCAAAGCAATTTCTTGGACAACTCATAGCTTTAATGAAACAAGATTTGTAATGATTTCATATCGTTTAAGCGGCACTAGTGATTTTGACAGCGTGTCAGCTTGAGTTACAGTTTTTGTGTAGCCAGACATCAATCAAATTAAAAAAATTAATTGTACACGAATCGCGATTATCATTATACCCAGGCTAGTAGTGGCACTGGTGTCTAGTGGCCCATAAATAGGGATAGTGAATAGTGGATAGTGTCACAAGGGTTTTCATTTTCTAGGGTTAATAAGGATTCAGGAAGAATATTATGTGGTATTATTGGGGATACTGTAAATTCTCCTGCCTACAGTTATGTAGTTATAGAGTAATCAATAAAAGATGGATTTCCTTCAAGTTCAGAATGGGTGGAATTGGAAAGAAGTTGATCTAGTTAACCTAACTTCTCATACAGGTATTGAACCAGGATGAGGAGCTCTGATGGAGGTAAGTTCTATACTAGTGCATGGAAGCTACGTGCAAAAAATGGGAGGATATTTGCTACTCCTCTTGTATCCTCATAGCTCCCTTTTCCCCAACATGGTTGGCCTAGCAAGTTCCATGCATTTATTTTCAAACACATTTGTATTACATCTTCTGCATGACTCTGGTTCTCAAAGGGGATAAGTATATTGTGTATCTTCATAGCTCCCATTTACTCAGAACGGTTAGAACCCCCTTCCCCCCAGCATGGTTGGAATTGGCCAAATCCCTTGTGTTTAAACTTAATTTTCAATGCCACATTTGTATTATGTTGTCACGAGCAGAAGCTTGGAATCATGCATTTATTTTTAGAGTTACATTTGTATTAAGTTGTCACTAGCAGAAGCTTGGAAATTGGAATCAATTTGTAATCCATTGTAATGAGCAACAACTTGGAATAAATTATTAAATTATGTCTATGTAAAGTGACACACTCACATATGTTATTTATACAAAACGGGAGCTTGCCTGCTCTACAGCTACTTGTCTTTAAAAAGATATATAATAATGTGACATTGAAATTCAGTTGCAATAAAATAAATGGTTGTGTTGTGCTATTCTTCATTATTCATTTACACTTACAACAAAGAGTTATTTTCTGAGTTCAGAACTTCAGTGTCTATTTATATTAATATATTCAAATCAGTTTTTTCCTTTAAGAAATTAAGTAATATACTTTATGCAATATGCACTTGATAATTCATGGTTAGTTGGTATGATTTTTCCACAGTCCATGTAGTTAGATGCTTAGCTTTTGGATTCAACTGTGTGTATTTTTGTGTCAAAAATACACATAGTTGAATCCAAAGCTAAGCATCTAAATTCATGGTTATATCGGGTCATCGGGGGAATGCAATCATTTGTTCCACCGATGTTTATGTGTTACAACGATGTGCTTACTTTTGTTGACTCTATCAGTATATCGAGGAGAGCACCTTATGAGTCATCCCGATAGAATATTGTTACACCAATACTAGGTTGTGAGCTATTTTCTTTGGGCCATCAACGAGGCTTTGATGGGGGTTTCGTCAATGAAGCATTGTTAGGCCGATGGTATTGAATTTTGTTCGAACGGGGGAAGGAATACGAGCACGGGATTTCAAATGCACAAAGTGATAGGCTTGTGAACTTAAACCTTTGGAATCACCCTATAACCGTTAGATTTAGAAAGATCAAAGGTTAAAAATTTGCAACTTTAATGTTCCAATTTCGAGAAAAAAAGCATTTAAAGCACTTTATACTGCTAAGTGTCAACTGTCAAGTGAATTTTTTTAACTTTTAAGTGAGAGGGTCAGTACACGGGGATATTTAAGTCCTTTGCAATGTTAAGTTACCGGCCCCTTGGCCTTGATGCTAATCCTAGCGCACAAAATTTTAAAACAACTTTAAAACACATGTGTTAATGTGTCATGTTTATTTTTTTAAGTTAATATAATAAATTAGTCAACTTTCAACCATTGGATGATCATTTGATGTATGGTTGCATTTGCATTCCCAAATGAAATGCACAAAGCGATAGGCTTGCGAACTTAAACCTCCAAAATCACCCTATAACCATTAGATAATAATGCAAATTAATATAATCTATGACCATTTGATGAATTTTTGATGGACGACTATAGTTGCATTCTGGAAGTAAATCTCTAAAGCACTAGACTTGTGAATTGAAACCTCTAGAATAACACTAGAACCGTTAGATGTGGCCATGTGGTGAGATCAAGGCTCATCACTCATCACTCATTCTATCTTTTCAATGCCTCGATGCTGTACATTTCATTTAATTGAAATTCTCCATATTTTTGAAGAAAGTTTGGTTGTCGTACTGCTAGTGCTGGCAGTGGTAGCGATTAATGCCGTATGTGATATGAACATCCTAAGAAATTTCTTGGACAACTCATAGCTTTAATGAAACAATATTTGTAATGATTTCACATCGTTTGAGTAGCACTGGTGATTTTGACAGCTTGTTAGCTTGAGTTACAGTTTGTGTGTAGCTAGACATTAATCAAATTAAAGATTTTAATTGTACACGAATCACGATTATCATTATACAACTTTAAAACACATGTGTCAATGTGTCATGTTTATTTTTGTAAGTTAATATCATAAATTAGTCAAGTTTCAACCGTTGGATGAGCATTTGATGTATGGTTGTACTTGCATTCTGAAATGAAATGCACAGAGTGATAGGCTTGTGAACTTAAACCTTCATAATCACCCTATAACCGTTAGATTTAGAAAGATCAACGGTTAAAAATTTGCAACTTTAATGTTCTAATTTTAAAAAAAAAGCATTTAAAGTACTTTGTACTGCTAAGTGTCAACTGTCAAGTGATTTTTTTTAACTTTTATGTGAGAGGGTCAACACACAGGGATATTTTTTTAAGTCCTTTCACCTTTGCAATGTTAAGTTACTGGCCCCTTGGCCTTGATACCAATCCTAGTGCACAAAAGTTTAAAACAACTTTAAAACACATGTGTTGTGTTTATTTTTTAAGTTAATATCATAAATTACTCAAGTTTCAACTGTTGGATGAACATTTGATGTATGGTTGTAGTTGCATTCTAGAATGAAATGCACAGAGAGATAGGCTTGCAAACTTAAACCTTCGAAATCACCCTATAACCATTAGATTTAGAAAGATCAATGATTTAGAATTTGCAACATGTAGACTTAAGATGTTTGATTCACTTTAATGTAACAATTTTGAGAAAAAAAGCACTTTATACTGCTAAGTGTAAAGTGAGGGTCAGCACACAGGGAAGTTTTAGTCTTCACTCTTTAGATTGCTCATTGCAGTGCACCTCCCTGTTTTGGATTCCACAGTTCCACTTCCAACAAAGCCATTCCAGTTTCCACGATTGTCGGCATTAATCTCTTCAAGAGTCAGGACTCAGAATTCGGGTAAGTGAAAATTTCCTACGGCTACGTTTCATCATTTGGCATTTCTTAAAATCTTATTTTGTCAAACTTTGAAGTTTGGGTTTAGAGACTTAAGAATTAATAAAAATTAAGGAGGACTAATAGGTATTAGGGAATTCAAATTTCACAACTTCACATTGTATAAGCATTTCTACCACCAATACCACTAGAGCAATGTTCGATAAAAAAATACATTATGCAGAATTGCTTAAAACCTTAGGTTTCATTGATGGGTACCATGATATTTATGATCCTGAAATCTATGGTAGGCATACCTCAGAACTTAGATTTTCATCTCAGAATAGGGCTGCAAATCAAACACAATTTAATAGTATCAGTGCACCGTGGGTAACTAGATTAGGGCGCATAATGTTACATGAAGTTTTCCCTTGCCCAGAATTTATCATGGTCTGTGCCAAAAATTATGATGATAAGAAAAGAGAAATTGTTAATAAAGATAGCCAAGTAGAATTGTTATCCATTCATGCAGAAGAACTTGGAAAAGTGTTGGGGTTTACAACCAAAGAATTTGGAAACAACCACATTGACCTAGCAAAGCTTGCTAGTGATTATGAAGTAGTGGAAGAAAGGCAGAAAAATAATTTCTTAAATAACATAGTTCAGGATAGAAACAAATTGAAAGCTGATCATAAGCCTCCTTATAATTTTGATATTTTTAAACCATGGGTTCATGATACTATTTCCATGCTAGCATTTTGCCTCGGTCTGGATAGCAATTTGGAAGTGGGTACAAGCCTCCTTGAAATGATATTTAATATCCATTATGGTGTTGAACATGTCAAATATAATTATATTCAACACATTATAGAATCCATGCATAAACATTTTTTAATAATTAAAAAAGGTTCCACCAAGACATTTAGGTTCACAACCTACTTGTGCTATCTTTTTCTATTCAAATTTAGAGGAAAGTTTCAAACCAACAAGCTTCAGATTCAACCCTATAGTAATGCGGAGGAAAAGAAAATGACTCCAGTATATGAATAGACCACTGAGATAAGGATGCATGATTCTCAAAGGAACTACAGTCATTTTGTAGACTAATTTTTGGCTCCATTGCATCAAGCAAATACAAATACATTAATGCCTAGATTGCCTATGTCATGTAGAAACTGCATGCAACTAGGAAAAGAAATACAATTGGTTGATTGGTACTTAATGGAAGAATATATTGTGCTAAGATTTTATGGATCGGGAGTACAACCATACAAACTTGCAATACATGTGACAAAAAGGGTTTTTCCATTGGAATATGTAAGGCAGGTGCAGAGTGTTGATGAACTACACTTTCTCAGTTAGCAAAAGAAGACCTTATTTCCTTCTTTACCTTTTTCATGTGGAGGGTTCACATTCGAGAGAAAAGAATTTAGTGTGGCACATAATATTTTGAATTTTTTTGACTTTGATGCTATCTGTCACTGGCAGTATGATCCATGTGACATCATTAAATCAATGATTTTGGCCAATAGGAATGTTGCAAATAGAATTCAACATCAAAGTAAACCCTTGCTTGAAAACTTGAGAAACAAAGATTCTTGGGATGAGGTCAAAATAGCAATGGAGAAAAGTGTTGTTGAGAATGGTATTTCTTTTGAACAATTGTTAGCACAAATTATGGCATTGCACCAAAAGACAATTAGGACATACAACATTTTTTATGAAAAAAGTGATAAAACATCTAGTAGAGTAAAAATTCCAAGTTCTCTAGAGAAGTAAGTTACAGATAAAAATTGGTCACAATCAAAAATTACTGCCTTTTGGTCTATGAGGAAGGACCTAGGTGATCCAAGAGCTCTTGTAGAGTATGGAGCTAACGAAGAAGATAAAGATTTTAGCAAATTGTGGAATATAGAGCATCCTGATGAACATGGAAACAAAGAAAGTGATGATGAATCTAATGATGATAGTGAAGAAGTAGAACAAATCCATGCCAATTACAAACCTGGTTTAAGTGAGGCCACAAAAGAAGCATATGCTTCAGCATATACTTTAGGAGCAACCATACTTGAAAAAATTGGTTATGAAGGTGGTCCTTTGGGGTCCAAAAGACAAGGCCCTTGGACGATAATAGATGTTGAGCATAGAAAACTAGTTGATAAATCTGGCCTTGGGCTTGGAGGTGAAAAAGTAGACCAAGAGCATACAAGTGAAACTCAATTTGTTAGAGCTTATAATCCTCATCCTCATGGTCAGATACAATCACAACTAGGACATGCCCTTGGTGGACAGCTTAGTGCAGTTGGGAGTGCCATTCGTGGTGATGGTATGGGTAGTAGGACTAGTAGTGGTCAACATGTGCTACAACAAAAAATTACACACAAGAGGAAAACAATACAAGATACCATAGAAACACCAGGTGATCAAGGCAATCAAAAGAGGCAAAGGATTTTGATAGGTCCAAGTCACACTATCAGTGGATCCACCACAAAGGAGTTATTTCTAGACACTCCACCAATTCCAGTTAGTGTGGCTGCGACATCATTAGCAACTGCAAGTACTCATATTCCTTCACCATTCAAGCATTCCATTATTCCTGCCTCCCCAGGTTATGATTTCATTGAAGAGTTTAAAAAGAAATCAGACTTGAATAAAAAAGAAAAGAATCATCTGATGGAGAGTGCATCTGTTGTAACTTCAGAGCCTGCAACAACCATGGTATTACCCACATTTGACACAAATAAAGAGATCATGGAGTACACAATTGTTGTTCCCACAGTTCAAAACAAACAAACAAATCAGATAGATCGATCTGAATACCAGGTAACCAATTTTTAATTGGATTTTTCTAGCCTAAAAAATACTGACAAAATTAATGTATCAAAGAAGAGCAATGAATTGGTGTACACATCATTGATAAAGCAAGATAGAGAGAAAAAAAAGTTGTAGACCCAAACAGAAAAGTTAAAGGCAGACCAAGCAAGTGAGAAAGCAAAGAGGAAAGCAACAGATAACAAGAGCAATGAATTAGAAAAAAGAATAATAAAATTTGCCTCTACATCAACAAGCAAAGAGGATAAACCAAATGAGATAGAAGTGAATGACCTAAAGCGAAGGCTAGATGAGAGCAACAAGAAATATGATGAGGAAAATCCACTTTAGAAAAATTAAGACTAAGCATTGCGAACGAAAATGCACGGTGGGAACAAAAATTGGAGAAACAAAGAAAAAAAATATGAAAGATTAGAGACAGAGCTGACGGAAGCAAAAGAAGAATTTAAGTCTTCTCAAAATAAGTTATCTGCATTTTGTAGAGATACAGTGAGGCATATGAAACAAAAGATTTGGGATGAAATAATGCAGAGGTTTGATCATTTGTGTGACATGTTTCAATTGATTAATGTTATCGGACAACATTATAAGAAGCTCAACAAATATTTAGTGGACAACAAAAATGTGTTGGAATTAGAGAAATCTGCAAATCAAGTTCTACAAATAGTCTACAAAGCCAGTGGCAATGATTTGAAATCAAAAGGGATTACTAATCAAATTGAAACCTCAATAAAGTTATCATCTATCATTGAAAAGTGTTTGACAATGTATGGAACAAAGGAATATTTGCATTTGGTTGCAAACAAGATGAAGGTGGTGGATGAAAAGGTAAGGAACTTCACAAAGCTTGGATTTCCAAAGGATTTTGACTCAAATGACCAATTCATTGGAAAGGATGGTTTCAGAAAGAAGATGGAAGGTGCAAGGAAGATTGATTTGGACCAGTTTCTTCAAAACCAGATGTGAACTATTTGGATTCCATCATAACACTGATAACCTTGAATGAAAATTGACTGAAGAATTCAAGACAGGTTCCACTTCCAATTACAATCATGAAATGTTAGCAAAACTTCAAGTCAAACAACATCAATTAGAACAAATGGAAATTCCACCACCTGAAGAGTGGAAGTTGCTAGAAAAGGTGATATAGTGACTTGATTTTTAATTTTCAATCTTTGATAATATGAGTTTCCAAGTTCCAACTTAGCTTTGTGCAGACTTGTCTTTGGGCATTGGCAAGATTTTGCATTTCCAATGCCAATATGTACTCCTTCATGTGAAAATCAATTAAAAATCTCAAATTCAGACTTTAGTAATGTGATGATGTTCAATTATATGTATTATTTATTTTATCATTTGAACTATAAGGTGATGAACTGTTAGCTCATTATATTTACTTCTTGGTAGAGCTTACAAGTTATGGATGTTGAACTATTAGCTCATTATATTTACTTCTTGGTAGAGCTTCTAAGTTATGGATGTTGAACTATTAGCTTCTATTATGTTGGGACTAAAAAGCTTGATCAATATCCACCAACTTCACCTCATCCACATCCCACATACTGCAAAATACACTACATTTGATTTTATGATTAGCACAAATTGCAGAGATTTGTGTGACAAGATCCATTTTGTGGCCCACATTACTACTTGATCAATGATCATGTCCATAAATAAATCTAAAACCCCATGGTCACAACCCCTATTCTTGAAGAATTCAAATTTAATGTACTAACAAATTAAATGTACTTCCACACACTCAATTTGAATAACATAAACAACCACTTTGGAGACAACCAAATAAGTTAATAACATATAAGCATATGAATCCACAACAGTTGAAAACTCGAAAGAAAATTAGTAATTATGTGTAACCTTCTCCTTTGTATTGATCTTCAAAGTTCAAATGATATGCATTATAAAAATAGTTTATGATATGAGATGGATGGGCGAATTGGTGTAGTCTATTATCTATCTTCTTACTATTTTCTACTCTAAAGTCTAATTAAAAATGATGTGATGATCCATTGATCTCCTATTCGGGTCTTGATCTCTCTTATATATGAGAGGCAACAAGCTACAAACCCCTTAAAAAAAGTCATGACATTTGACAACTAAACACAACTCAAATTATAAATAAAACAATGTTGTAGGTGAATGCACTGATTTGTTAATCTCCAAGCAGAAGCCCGTGACCACCTAAGATCTATTCAAGGCTTCTACTCCATGATAGGGCGCTCATCATGTTGTCATTTGGTGTTCTTACTTTGAATCTAATGGTTGTCCTGTTGAATCTAATTCTGACACATCTACAATTTGGCTAATAAACAGATTGACTACAGAGAGGTGATGGATGTACTCCTATTCAGCATAGGTGTCCACGTTAGAGATTTCCTTTTTCATATCATATTCCATAGACATTATGTTTTTGAGTTTCTTATGAGTGTTTTGTAAAACCATATCCTCGTCATTTATTTCTTGCAATATAGCACTTAGAAGCCCAACAAGCTCTTCCTTCCAATCATCATATTCTCGCAGATTTCCAATGCCATTATGAAGTGTCAAGATTGAATCAAAGCAGTTGAAATCTTCCCTAAGCCTGTTATGATATCCATTATGTGATTCTACCAACTTGTTATATGTCAACAATATTTTTCCTTTCATGACATTCTTATCTACGAGCTCCTTTTTTTTCTCCATCATTCTAGGCTGCAATCGTTCATTCTCCACCAATGCAATGCATGTCTATTTGAATAGTTTCCAATATTCATCAACACACTTCATCATTTTGTTTTTCTTTTTTATTTTATCATTTCAGATACAGTGTTATATTTGATGGTTTTCACTTCTTTCTCCAATTCTTTGCATTTCCCTTGGGATTTTAGATGGCAATTCTTCCAATAGGCTACATCAGCCAATTCATCAAGCACTCTCTTATCTTTTTCAATCCATGGGGAGTACAACTCTGATGTGGAGGAGAAATATGTTCTTTCTCTTTGATTTGTTAGCTCCTTCTTGAGTTTTTCATTTTCCTTAATTAGTTTTTTGATTTGTGCTTTGGTAAATTTTGCCACATTTATATTCAATTTTGTTATCTCCATAGGGTTGGTATCCACTACTTGTTGAACCAAGAGATGACCAAACACTTGGTTTGGATTACTAATTATAGAAGGTCTTTTATCATGGGGATACAATGACCAAATAAGAAAGGTGGCTTCATCTGGGTTGTACCCAGATCCTGAATACATTTTGTCACTTGCTTCTTCTGTTAAGTTCACTGTCTTATCCCCTCTTTTTCTAAAGCTATCAAATACAATTGAAGAGCTAATATCCCACCCTGGTAGGAGCAACAATCCAATTTCTTGAAGAAATTCCCTTCCTCTTTCAAGAGTGATGGACTCTATTTCCTTTTCTACCTCCCTTTTCAATTCCTCCAGAGTGGTTGCCTCCTGTTCAGGAGTGATATCCTATATCTATTGTCTCATTTTTCCGCCTTTATATTCATAAACAAATTATTTAAATTGAGAAGATTTAACAAAATCACAATCAGAAATAAACTGTTGTCCAACCCTAACCCTCACATCATTAGATAGTTCATTTGATGCCTCAAATCTTACAATATTCTACTCTTGAGGGGGCTCGTACTGTGCAATCACATGAGCACTGATTTGTTTGACCTACTCACCCTCTTCATCACCTTGCTCTTCTTCACTTATATGAGTATCTACAGAAAAACATACCTTGGGAGTAGGTTGTGAAGGTATGTAATCCAAGGGCTCTATGTCTTCAGCTTGTACTCTTGAATAGGTTGCATGAGGTGCATCAAAAACAACTGGGGGAACATCCTTTACCAGTTCATTGACATGAGTGATGAGTTGCTCAATTCTTGTTAAAGGATCTTGTATCTCACCAAATTCCTTTGAATAGGATGGGACATTTTTTCTCTTCCATTCCTTTGCAAGCATAATCTTGTTATAGGTGGCCATTATTTCCTTGGTGGAAGCCTCATCATGGTTTATTATGACATCTTCGATTGAGAACAAATGTTCATACCCTGATAACCCCTGTGATAATCTCGCCTTGTGAATAAACCCTTTTGCATCAAATTGTTTCCTTACATCACCTAGAGGTAGGTTGTATTGTGCTAATTTACCATCAATTTCTCCATATCCTTCATTGGCAACCATTGTAAAGTCTCCAAAACATAAGGTTTTGGGCATAATTGATTGTCTACTATGTCCTTTGAGGTGCTTGGAATCCGATTTTGCCAATTGCCTCACAATTTCTAAATAAGCAATTCGGTTAGGAATTACTCGTGGCATCAAGTGTGGAGCCCCTTCGAACCCATAAACCCTTATCATTTTATAATCAGGGAAAGGATACCAGTCTCCCCAGTTATGATTCACTTTATTTCTCTGGTCATTTTCCTTTGGTCTTAGAAATCTTTGTACTTCTGAGGATAGGTTATAATTGCACGGATATCCCAACAACTTCATCAATGGTTTTACAAAAAATTCTTCAAAATAAAGGTAATGAGACCTACCAAATCGGTTGTCCCACAATGAATTTCACATTTGTACAGGTTTAAAATCTCCATTTTCATTTGTATCTTTTATCCTTAATTATTCACTCTAGACCCCTCTGACTTGTCCCTCGTACAAAAGCAAATGCATAAGCAAAGAATAGTGTTCAAAATTAATATTATCACTATTATTTTTAATCTTTTCAAGCCCTCGATGTAGGGCATTGGCCAAGTAGCTAGCATAAAAAAATGGCCTAGCATCCTTGCTTTGTATGTCTGTAGTTAAGACCATTGGGGCAATCGACATGAGAGGCGGAACCTCTACTCCCAAAACTTGACCAGCTGAATAATAGGTGTATCAGAAATACTCTTCAAACAAATCTTCATGGAAAGGAGGGTTTTCCCTGCTAGAGAACCTCTTGAGTTGTCCTCCTTCATCCTTGGGCCTATGCAAAGGTAATTTCCATCTCTTATAGCTGGTATCCATGTGGCGATACTCTGTCAAGAGATATTTGACCGTGAATGATAAATTCAGTTAACACTCTAACTGAAATACATTAGAAATGAGATCCCTAGAAATAACAAGCATGTCACCCCCGCCATGTGACTGAATAGTTCTTTTCTTGGGTTCATATCTGAGAGCAAGAGCTTTAATTAGCTTTGCATTCACAAACACATTGGGCACCACAAGTCTTCCTAGGTTCAACCTCCACGGATTGCAGACTGGTTGAAACCTAAATTGTTTTCTGTAATGGTACATGAAGAGGTCGTACCCTCGTTGTGGTGTCCAAATATCCCCTAAGCCCTTATGTTTGTCCCATAGTCGATCCATGGAAGGATTCATTTGAGCACTCCTCTTGGGTCTCAGCCCCGACCTAGGGCATTGATCTATTGGGTTTTCATTTAGGAGTCTCTTAGGCTTTTTAATGTCCAGTTGATCCAAAGTCTTAGTCTTTTCAGTTTTCTATTTTTTAGCTTTGGTTTTGTCTATACTCTCTTCCATTATTTAAATCTTAAGCTTTTGATGAAAATAGCTTCTCATCTGGGTCTAAAGTACTTACGTGAGTCTCGTCGAGTCACCTCCATAGTCCACCAATCTTTGTTGTGTCAAAACTCCAAGTTTTTGCCTTTCTGCTTCCGCCCTAAGCGAAATCTTCCAGGATTTTGTAACAACTATGCGATCAAATTGTGATATAATTCACTTCAATTATGGTTCATAAATGCACCATCTGTGGACTATCTTTCAGTCTTGTCATCAAAGAAGAACATTTATTTCAAATATTTTGAAGTCGATGATGCCCCGAGATGTCACATCAGTCTTTCACTGATAGCCACCCTCTCCACCGATGGACACCGAACCTTCGTTCTATCAGTGGGATGCCAAATAATGTTTCCCCGATGCACCATAGTTCCCCTGATATACTTTATGCATTCGATAATTCATGCCCATGGTTATAATTCATGGTTACTTTTGTTGACAACTTGACTCTATCAGTATATCGGGAGGTCACCTTAGGAGTCAGCCTGATAGAGTATTGTTACACCGATACTAGGTTGTGAGCTATTTTCATTGAGCCATCGGCGAGAATGTGATGGGAGTTCTGTCGATGAAGCATTGTTAGGCTGATGGTATTGAATTTTGTTAGGAATGGGGGAAGGACTACATCACTATGGAATTTCAAATTTGTTTATGGATGCAATGTGAATGTAGGCTATAATATGGATCTTGTCACACAAATTTCTACAATTTACATTGTTCATAAAATTAAAGTGTTGTATATTTTTGTGATTATTGATAAAATTCAATAATTCATGCCCATGGTTATAATTCATAGTTACTTTTGTTGACAACTTGACTCTATCGATAAATTGAGAGAGCACCTTAGGAGTCAGCCTGATAGAGTATTATTACACTGATACTAGGTTGTGAGCTATTTTCATCGGGCCATCGACGAGATTGTGATGGGAGTTTTGCCGATGAAGCATTGTTAGGCCGATGGTATTGAATTTTGTTAGGAATGGGGGAAGGACTACGTCACTACGAAATTTCAAATTTATTTATGGATGCAATGTAGGCTATAATATGGATCTTGTCACACAAATTTCTATAATTTGCATTGTTCATAATTTATGAATCATAAAATCAAAGTGTCATTTATTTTTGTGATTATTGATATGTGGAAGATAAGTGGGGTGGACTCGGTGGAGGCTAGTTTCTTTGTAAAGTAAAAATAAATTTCCTTTTAAGAGATCAAATTTAAATTTTAATATCATAATTTCATGGATGATGGAATACTATATAATTTATAAAATATCATCAACTACAGTTTGACTTTGGCATATGATTCATGAAGTACAATATAGTATAAAATATCATGGAGTGCAATATAAAATAAAATATCCTGAAGTGCAATGATTCATAATTATTTGAATACAATATAAAAAATCATCAACTACAGTTTGGAATATGATTCATGCAGTGCTTGAGTGCAATATAAAATAAGATATCACGAAGTGCAATGATTCACAATTTCAATGTTCATTGAATACAATATAAAATATCATCAACTACAGTTTGGACTTTGGAACAATGGAAACTGATTCATGAAGTGCAGTAAAAATACCTAAAACCTGCTAATTCTCTTCCATTTCCCAAATGGAGTAAGGGTCCTCAAATAGATGCCCATCTTGAGATAAAGTAAAAGAGTCATCTTGATTTTGAGTCTACTCTTCACTTTCTTCGACCTGTGTCTCAAATTCAGCATTCATTGTGTGATTTGTGTCAATTTCAATATCATTGTCATCTGTCCCAAGCCTACTACCACTGCCACTACCACCAGTACCGGCGGCACTTAGAATTGGAGAGCCTGTGTTGCACAACCCGGTCTCTCTTCTTTCACACGTGAACCTCTAGATTGTGAGTGCCTTTTCAAAAGGAAATTTTTTGACATTATACGCAGTTCCTTTCATCCTCAAGCAATTTTCCAAATTATTGTCCAGTGTGTTTCTTAACTTTGATTTCAAAAATCCCAATGTACTAAAAACTCTCTCATCCTCCACTGACCCCAATATCATTGTTTGACATAAATTAGCAAGTTTGAAATATTTTGACATCGAACCACACAATATTTCACTCTGACCTAAGATTGTCCAAACCTTTTTTATTGATCTCGGTTCAAAGGCCTTCTCCTTTCCCATGGATTTATACCGGTCCCTCATAGTTGTTGCAAAACTCCCACATTGCTTTCTAAGCTTATTTTCATTTAAAATTCCTTCTATTGTCTACTCATTGTATGTTACCTCTTTCAAAAACTATTTGATCAAGATTTTTACTTGATCATGAAAATATTTTGGGTTATCTCGTTTTACCCAAAATTGAGGATACACAATACCCATGGCTTCAAGTATTTCATGTCGAGGGAATCTTTCACAAATCTTTGAGGAAAGAGATTTTGCAATTTCCTTCAAATTATCACTAACAGATTTAACAATGTCGTTAAAATCTTCCTCGTTAATAGGTACTTCTCTTCTAGAGTGCCTGGTTGTCTTACAATGGTGCATTGGTATCTCATATCCACGTACATAGATACATAAGTGCCCGCTTACATTAAATTGTAAATAATTATCAAGATTATTCAAATCAATAATTTTTCGCCACATCAAATAATTTGCACCTTCTTTTGTTAGATCTAGATATAGATGATTGAGGGCCAAGCATGTAAGTTTACGTAGATTGACATATTCATAAATATACATAGTTTTGTCTTGGGCTTTCTTCACAAGATTGTTCATCTCATTCAGCATGGGGAGAAGACTAGCTAAAGTCAAGAGTGTCTCTATATCGCTTAACCTATGTAAGAGGTCAGGAGCTTTGTCTACTGTGTTGTGATGCTCGTACATCACTCCAATCAAGGATTGATGTTCTAAAAGAACTCGTTACGATGGTCCATGCAGGGAGATCCATCTGGTATCGACATCCTTGAGAAGCTTGTTTCCAGGTGTTATTCCCTCAGCAAAATGTTGAAATTCAAGGAAATGTTTGGGACTTCGGTAGAAGTATGTGTGGATCTCGCGAACTAGATTTTCAATTTTTGATACTATAGGAAACTTGCTTACAATTTTGAATTCTAAATTCATTCTGTGGACCATGCAGTGAATGCCAAGCATGTATGGTGCACAAGTAGTTTGTAACTTTGTGCAAAGACCGCTCCTTTGACCTTGCATCACTATAGCTCCATCAGTTCCTACACACACCAACTTTTTGGCAATTGTCAACTCATCCATACCTACAGTTTCATTCAAAGATTTATTGACTAGTTCAAATTGATTTTGTGATGTTGAACTGTCCTTCATTTTATGAACACAAAGAAGATGAGCTTGGCAAACATGTTGTTCTACAGTATACAAATGCATACAAACCCAAGAAGTATTGTCTACCGCAGTAACTTCATCTAAAGATAATGCAATAAAATTTGACTCTTTTACTTTCTCCTTTAAATCTTGCTTTTCCACTGCAACAAGACAGTTCGCCCATTCCCATCCAGTGTTTACTGACCAATGTGAGAAGGGAAAGTGGGGAACACTCAAATAAGATAATAAATCAAAATATTCTAGGTAGTCTGTCATAGGATGCCCTCTGGACAAAATATGAAAAACAACACTCATCTGAACAATTTTTGACAGATTTGCTACTGCCATGGCTTTTCCAAAATGAGCCTCAAGTGTACCTTCGCATTTTTTAATCTTCGACATTCTATGGTTATGCTCTCCATAATATGTGACATACTTAACATGAAGACATTCTTCCTTTGGTTTGCATCGTACGATTGATTGTTCCTTTCCATCTATGATTTGTTTTTCATAAACTTTACCGATATGCTTTTCTATAGTGTCAAGCTTTAGCTGCATCATCTTGTCTCTTCCACATTTCTAACTACAAATCTTACATTTGACCTCTGTTTCCCTTTCAATATCATTTTCGTTTGATACCCCCACTGGTTCAAGGAATGGGTACTTCGACATCCAACCAATTTGAAAATTCCTTGTCATTTCCCACTCACACCCCAAATTTGATTTGCCTTTTATTTTCTTTCTACAAACATCATCCTCATCCAAGTCAATTATATCATTCTAGCTAACCAGGGTATCCCTTGGAACATCTTTTGTGGTATTTCCATCCTCATTTGATACATTTTGATTTAACTCAATGACAATCTCACCTTGACCTTCCTGTGGCAGTGAGGTATTATCAATGCCATCTTCAATCATATTTGGTGAAAGAGTTGATGATGTAGCTCCACCTTGATCTGATGGATTAGAAGCTTTTCCAATTCCAAAGTAAGACTGTATGGTACCTCCATGTTTTGGGTGTTTTGATGCCCTCCAAGTCTCTTCATTACCCTCGGGAGTCTTACCCTTGTTGCTCGACATATTGATATCTCACTTTGAATAAAAGCTGGAAAAAAATGTCTTCTTGTTTAAGAAGGACAAACCGACAAAGAATATAGATCCCATTCCCTACTCAAAATCATGTTTAATACTGAAGCAAGAATGGAAAACAAATAAATAAATCTTATTATTATAACTAATAACTAATAACAGTATGAAGAAATGATCACTCAACTTTGAGTCTACGTTTTCGGGTTTCGTTGACTTCTGAATCGAGAAGTATAACCTCATAATTGAACAAAATGTGTAAGAACAAATAATAGTTTCAATTGTATTTATATCAATCCATATTTGGCGAATTCTGCAGGATTTTTAAATGGTATTTTAAAAATTTGGCAAATCTTGCGTGCTTATACAACAATACCTTGTAATTTTCAAGGTGAAATGTGTCCTCGAATGTAATTATTTTTAAATATTATTGGCGAAATAGGTCCTCATAAGCAACTATTTATAAATTTTAATTGGCGAAATGGGTCTTCACAATCAACTATTTGTAAATTTTAATTGGTGAAATGGGTCCTCATATAATGTTGTTTTAATAGTATTGGCGAATATGTTGGTGTTTTATGACATGCTCCCCGGGATTCCAAGCGAAAATATTAATCGGTCCATTGGGAACGCATAGTCTGTTGTGGCGAATTTATTGCCTAAACATGCCTCGTAAAAAAAAACGGTTGGCGAATGGACATGCATTTGACCGATAGTTCGTGAAATCCGAGCGATTTGAACACCCTGTTGGATACGGTAAATTTGCCAATTTCAATTTTCCCAATTCCTAGAATTTGCCAATTGGCGAAGATTCACCACTAAAGTTTTCCCTGTCACCCATACACTCTAACAGAGTTTCTGTATGTCTGGTATGAGCAAGAGTACTCCTTGTTTGTAGAGTCAAAGTCCACATAATGAATACAAATCCACCTTGTTCATTTATACCCTGGTGCATCGTATCTATTTGCCACATCAAACAGGATTGTTCAAACTATGAAGCCTCCAAGCAAAGTGAAAGCAACTCATCAATGACTAACAACATCAACTATTCTTCATTTCTTATTAACATTTTCTTCTTATCAACATTTATTCTATCAGTCCTTGCACTCAAACACATCACATCAGCTTATCAAAAAATTTGGTTCATTATCCAAAATTTTCACCAAATTTCTTGAGGGGGCACCAGGCTATCCCATACTAGGGCAACTTTAGGGCATACTGGGGCAACTTTTCAGTAGGAATTTCTAATTTTTCTAACACAACACTCAAAATCACATTGTATCAAAGAGGGGCAAAATGTAGACACCTAAAAATGTCCTAGCTTGTGAACTAGCATTTTGGCACTCATATTCATCTATTAATTAAGTGATTTAACATCTTTTAACTAATTCATCATCCTGAAACATCTCGAAACATCTCAAAATCATCTCGCAACATCCTGTAATATCTCGGAACATCTCAAAATCACCTCGAAATGTCTCAAAATTTCTTGAAACATCTCAAAATCATCTCAGAATGTCTTAGAACACCTTAGAATCATTTTGCAGCATCTCGCAACACCTTAGAATCATCCTGAAACATCTCAGAATCATCTCGCAACATCTTAGAATCATCTCGAAACATCTCAGAATCATCCTGTAATGTCTTAGAACATCTCAGAATCATCTCGCAACGTCCCACAAACATCACACAACATCAAACAACATCCTAAAAACCCTAATTCTGCTATTAATTGAATAATAGAACATTATTTATTATTAATTCACTTTTTCATCATTTCTGACAAATTAAATAAATTTCATTTATTTAATAAAGTCCTAAAAAACCAAATTTTGCTATTAATTAAATAAAACAACATTATTTGATTAATTAATGTTTCATCATTTCAACCAATTAAATAAATCACATTTATATAATAAAGTCCTAATCTCACTTTATTTCATCCTGATTGTTTAAATAACACCAATTATTTAATTACATCACTAAAACACCTTATTCCCCTAAGTTGATTAAATTATTAAATCATAATAATTTAATTACAACACTTTCCCTCCAAAATTTGAATAATTAAATCAAAACTATTCAAATCATTTATCAAAAATCAAATCAAACCAATGCAAATTTATTTGCAAAAGTAAAACTTGATTTGCACGTTCAACTCCAAAAAGGAATTAATTAATTAAATCAATTAATTCATATTCCTCACCCACTTTCTGATTGAAAATATTACGATTGTTAACTAAGAAATCTAATTTATTGACTAATCAATCTAATTTGCTAACTAAGCCATCAATTTCCTAACTAATCAATCTAATTTGCTAACTAAGCCATCAATTTCCTAACTAAGCCATCTAAATCCTAATTGATCAATCTAAAATCCTGACTGATCAATCTAATCTCTGACTAGCTAATCTATTTCTCAATCACACAAATTGTGCAATCAACTTTGCACAATCTTCTCGTGTCTAAATCCTCTCAACACATTTCGACCATTGATTTGGATACTCTCCAACAATAAAAACAACATCATAAAACTTAGAAAATCAAAAAGACCCATCCCATTATCAAAAACCGCAATAAAACATCACCCATAATAAATGAATCGTCATCCTCATACGTTGACAAAACAAATAAACAAACAAACAAAGCAAACATCAAAAGCTAGAACCTTCAAGCAAACGATCACAAAAGCTCTGACTATAAACATATAGAAGCAATGCCAAAGTATCAACTACCTATCTTTTTGACAAGTCCCAACAACATCTTGAGATATGCCTTAACGGATCCGTTCCTACAATAGACATGATCAACATCGGATAATAGCCCAACCCCAAAAAGATATGGCAAGTGATACTGCAACTTTATTTTTTATCTTTTTGTAGTCTTATCTTTTTGTTTTACATTATTGACTCATTCCCAGGATCTCTCGAGGATGTCCATAAGGATTTAGAGAGGAAGGAATGAGGGCAATTGAACATCATTTTGATTTTTTATTTGTTGGATATTTTTGTTATACTACCACGATGAATACTTGCTTTGTTCTATGTGTGGAAGTTGTTTCGAAGCATTTCGTGTAGTAGTGGCATGTTAGGTTCTTAATACCTCTTGTGTTACCGGTTTGACATGTTTTAAAGCTTCTCATCCATACACTCTAACAAAATTTTTGTATGTCTAGTATGAGCAAGAGTACTCCTTGTTTGTAGAGTAGAAGTCCACGCAATGTATACAAAGTCACCTTGGTCGTTAACACCTTGGTGCATTGTATCTATTTGCTACATCAAAAAAGATTGTTTAAACTACGAAGCCTCCAAGCAAAGAAAAAGAAACTCATCAATGACTAACAATATCAACTATTCTTCACTTCTTATTAATATTTTCTTCTTATCAACATTTCTTCTATCAGTCCTTGCACTCAAACGCATCACATTGGCTTATCAAAAAATTGGTTCATTATCCAAAATTTTCACCAAATTTCTTGAGGGGGCACCAGGCTATCCCATACTAGGGCAACTCTAGGGCATACTGGGGCAACTTTTCAATACAAATTTCTAATTTTTCTTTGACACAATTCTCAAAATCGCGCTGTATCAAAGAGGGGAAAAATGTAGACACCTAAAAATGTCCTAGCTTGTGAACTAGCATTTTGGCACTCATATTCATCTATTAATTAAGTGATTTGACATAATTTAACTAATTCATCATCTTGAAACGTCTCAAAACATCTTAGAATTATCTCGCAATATCCTGTAATATCTTGGAACATCTCAAAATCATCTCAAAATGTCTTGAAACATCTCAAAATCATCTCAAAATGTCTCAGAACATCTCAGAATCATCTTAGAATGTCTTGGAACATCTCAAAATCATCTTGGAACATCTCAGAATCATCTCAGAATGTCTCGGAACACCTTGGGATCATCCCACAGCATCTCGCAACACCTCAAAATCATCTCAAAACATCTCATAATCATCCCGCAACATCTCATAATCATCTCATAATCATCTCGAAACATCTCAGAATCATCTCGAAACATCTCAGAATCATCCTGAAACATCTCAAAATCATCGTGCAATGTCCCACAAACATCACACAACATCAAACAACATCCTAAAAACTCTAATTATGCTATTAATTGAATAATACAACATTATTTAATTAATTCACTTTTTCATCATTTCTAACAAATTAAATTTATTTTATTTATTTAATAAAGTCCTAAAAACCCTAATTATGCTATTAATTAAATAAAACAACATTATTTGATTAATTCATGTTTCAACATTTCGACCAATTAAATAAATCACATTTATTTAATAAAGTCCTAATCTCACTTTATTTTGTCCTGATTGATTAAATAACACCAATTATTTAATTATGTCACTAAAACACCTTATTCCCCTAAGTTGATTAAATTATTAAAACATAATGATTTAATTACGACACTTTCCCTCCAAAATTTGAATAATTAAATCAAAACTATTCAAATCATTTATCAAAAATCAAATCAAACTAATGCAACTTTGTTTGCAAAAGTCAAACTTGATTTGCACGTTCAACTCCAAAAAGGAATTAATTAATTAAATCAATTAATTCATATTCCTCACCCACTTTCTGATTGAGCAAATTACGATTGCTAGCTGGGCAATCTAATTTATTGACTGATCAATCTAATTTGCTAACTAAGCCATCAATTTCCTAACTAATCAATCTAATTTGCTAACTAAGCCATCAATTTCCTAACTAAGCCATCTAAATCTTGACTGATCAATCTAAAATCCTAATTGATCAATCTAATCTTTGACTAGCCAATCTATTTCTCAATCACACAAATTGTGCAATCAACTTTGCACAATCTTCTCATTTCTAAATCCTCTCAACACATTTTGATCGTTGATCTGGATATTCTCCAACAACAAAAATAACATCATGAAACTTAGAAAATAAAAAAGACTCATCCCATCATCAAAAACTGTAATAAAAATCACCCATAATAAACGAATCATCATCCTCATACATTGACAAAACAAACAAACAAACAAACAAACAAAGTAAACATCAAAAGCTAGAACCTCCAAGCAAACAATCACAAAAGCTCTGACTATAAACAGATGAAAACAATGTCAAAGTATCAACTACCTATATTTTTGACAAGTCCCAACAACATCTTGAGATATACCTTAACGGATATGTTCCTACAATAGACATGATCAACACCGGATAATAACCCAACCCCAAAAAAATATGGCAAGTGATACTGCAACTTTGTTTTTTTATCTTTTTGTAGTCTTATCTTTTTTATTTACATTATTGACTCATTCCCAGGATCTCTTGAGGATGTCCATAAGGATTTAGAGAGGAACGAATGAGGGCAATTGAGCAGCATTTTGATTTTCTATTTGTTGGATATTTTTGTTATACTGCCACGACGAATACTTGCTTTGTTTTGTGTGTGGAAGTTGTTTCAAAGCATTTCATGTAGTAGTGGCATGTTAGGTTCTTAATACCTCTTATGTTACTGGTCTGACATGTTTTAAAGCTTCTCACCCATACACTCTAATAGGGTTCATGTTTGTCTGGTATGAGCAAGAGTACTCCTTGTTTGTAGAGTCAAAGTCCATGCAATGTATACAAAGTCACCTTGGTTGTTAATACCCTAGTGCATCGTATCTATTTGCTACATCAAACAAGATTGTTCAAACTACGAAGCCTCCAAGAAAAGTAAAAGCAACTCATCAATGACTAACAACATCAACTATTCTTCACAACATTTCTTATCAACATTTCTTATGTCGGTCCTTGCACTCAAACACATCACATCAACTTATCAGAAAAATTGGTTCATTATCCAAAATTTTCACCAAATTTCCCAAGTGGGCACCAGGCTATCCCATATTGGGGAAACTCTGGGGCATATTGGGGCAAATTTTTAGTAGGATTTCTAATTTTTCTTTGATTCAATGCTCAAAATCGCACTATATCAAAGAGGGGAAAAATTTAGACACCTAAAAATGTCCTAGCTTGTGAACTAGCATTTTGGCACTCATATTCATCTATTAATTAAGTGATTTAACATCGTTTAACTAATTCATCATCTTGAAACATCTTGGAACATCTCAGAATTGTCTCACAACATCCCATAATATCTCAGAATATCTCAGAATCATCTTGAAATGTCTCAGAACATCTCGAAATCATCTTAGAATGACTTGGAACACCTCAGAATCATCTCAGAATGTCTCAGACTACCTCAAAATCATCTCGCAACATCCCACAACATCTCATTATCATCTCAAAACATCTCAAAATCATCTTGAAACATCTTAGAATCATCTCAGAATCATTTCACAACATCTCAAAATCATCCCATAACGTCCTGCAAACATCACACAACATCCTAAAAACCTTAATTCTACTATTAATTGAATAATACAACATTATTTAATTAATTCACTTTTTCATCATTTCTGACAAATTAAATAAATTTCACTTATTTAATAAAGTCCTAAAAACCCCAATTCTATTATTAATTAAATAAAACAATATTATTTGATTAATTCATGTTTCATCATTTTGACCAATTAAATAAATCACATTTATTTAATGTAGTCCTAATCTCACTTTATTTCATCCTGATTGATTAAATAACACTAATTATTTAATTACATCACTAAAACACCTTATTCCCCTAAGTTGATTAAATTATTAAATCGTCATAATTTAATCACGACACTTTCCCTCCAAAATTTGAATAATTAAATCAAACTATTCAAATCAATTATCAAAAATCAAATCAAACTAATGCAACTTTGTTTGCAAAAGTCAAACTTGATTTGCACATTCAACTTCAAAAAGGAATCAATTAATTAAATCAATTAATGCATATTCCTCACCCACTTTCTGATTGAGAAAATTACAATTGTTGACTGAGCAATCTAATTTGTTGACTAATCAATCTAATTTGCTAACTAAGCCATCAATTTCCTAACTAATCAATCTAATTTGCTAACTAAGCCATCTAAATCCTGACTAATCAATCTAAAATCCTGACTGATCAATCTAAATCCTGACTAATCAATCTAAACCCTGACTGATCATTCTAATCCTTCACTAGCCAATCTATTTCTCAATCACACAAATTGTGCAATCAACTTTGCACAATCTTCTCATGTCTAAATCCTCTCAACACATTTCGACCGTTGAGCTTGATCCAACATTGTTGAATCCTAATCGTTCATTTCAAATCTCACTTTCTATATAACAAACCTCTTTCCTCACAAATAAGGATCGAAGAATCAACATCATTTGCACAATGAAGTACTGCTGACATTTACAACCACCATTGTTAGAGCTTCAACACCATTTCTTCGATCAACCAACCAAGGCATCGTTCTTCAAGATTTTGCACATGAACTATGGAGGCTTTGTGATGATAAGAACAACCCAACATTAGGAAAGTACACTCCACTACAGGGTGGTAACGCTATGCTTATTGTTTGCATTCAATTTAGTAATCATTAAATTTCTTAATGTATTTTCAATAGCATAGTTTCATTTCATATGTGTAGGATTAGATCAAGATTAATGTGTTTGATCTTAGCTTAGATTCTCGTTTCAAGCATGTTTGATCTTGTTTGCATCTAATGTTTTCCCCCCTCACATAGTATCTACATGGATCCTAGATGATTTCCTACCTATATAATTGAGTAGAAATGCCTACTTTGTGCATTTACCCTATTCTTTATAAATAGAAGTATACTTTCTATAAGCTTTATGCATTTTGATTGTACCTTTGACATGTTTATATCTTTACATTAAACATTCCATGATATTTTGCCCCTTTAGTTAGTTTGTAAGATTGTCCATAGGTTTACTTGGGAATCAAATCAATAAAACTCATTATATGACTCAAACATTATACTTTGACCTACTCAAAACATATAAACATATAACTTAACTAAAATACTAAAAAATAACTTAACTAATTGAACTTATTTTTAGATATGGTATAATGATAAGGACTAGTAGTGTTACATGACACTTGTCATTCATAGTATTAGTTTTATTTCTATTGAAATGATATTAAAAATGACAAAATTTTATATCAAATTTATAAAATAGAAAAGTTTAGTCACTTGCCACTTTTCTCATGCTTTGTAATAAAGTATTGATTATTATTACCTTGAGCTACACATAAGGACTAATAAGAACCTAAAATTTTTATCCAATAAAATTGAGATAAATTCTATTTTATCTTATTAATTAAAAACACATCTTTTATGCTTTTAATATTATAAATATAAAGTAGATAAATAATAAATACTTTTGATTAGTTGGAAGATGCAGTTAATAATAATCGATTAAGCAAACATGGTTCCTATAATTCTTTTTCCCTATGACATGAACTCAAAGGAAATTGTTGTAAAAATATTCAATTTTATGAGAATACGAGGATATAAAGACTTTATGATGCTCAATTTTATTTATTTTTTAAATCATTTTGTAGAAGGGCTCAAAAGCTTCCTATAGAAAAATAGTTATTTGGTAGGAGTCATTGTTGCAACTAGCTTTCTCTATCTACAAAGAACTAATTTATCCATTGCTAACCAAGTTGAATGTTTCAATGCTAACCTATGTTATGACACAAAATATTTCAAAGTTACTTGTGCTTTGACTATAATTTTATCATCGACAATTATAAATTGTGATAAAAAGATCAATCCAACTAAAAGGAATTTAACACTACTATCTAATTTTATCATCAATGACCTTGATGATAGATAATCTATAGTCAAGTCATTTTTCTTTGTATGTTCATAGTAATTTTATAGGTCATTGTCTCAACTTTTTATTTTTCTATATTCTTTGAGCGGTGAGCCTTATATTGTATTTGTTACAATTGTACACATTTGATTTATAAAATAACACAGCGTTATTAGAAGTTGTAGCAATATTGATATTTAAACCAAATTACCTTTTTTGATATGATAATTGACGTATAGTCCTATAAAAGATTTATAGCTTCTTATATAAATCATATTTTATTATGAAGATACATTTGTACACCGAATATGAAAGTTTTACACATCTACACTTAGAAAGAATATGTCTCATTTTGAACTTTAGACAAATGAGTGTAGTTTGTTATGCCACTATTATGACACAATTTTATATGAAACTAAAACACACACTCTCTAATTTCAAAAATGTGTATTTTGTTTATTAAAAATTGGTTGGTTTCATTATGAATTATATTGGTACCTTGCATTTAAGTTATAGGGAAAAATATATATAAAAATAAGATTTTTAGAAAAAAAATCTTGGAAGCAGTTTTAAGTAGTGAGGCTCATATAGTCAATTTCTATAATAATTATAAGACTTGATGGTTAACACATTGTCAATAATAAAGTTTTCAAGTTGTGGAGTCCACATAGTCAATTTCTATAGTAACTATAGGACCACAAGGTCTAATACGTTGTCATAAATAATTTTTTCAAGTAGTGAGGACGATATAGTCAATTTCTATAATAACTATAAGGCTCAAATATCTAATACACTACCAATAATAAAATTAAAATAGAATAGAATGTTTTTAATGTTCACAAGACCAATTATAATCTATAAGATAACAAACCCTATTATTTCTCTATTGATAAAAAATGAAAAACACTATATTTTACTTCAAACTCTATTTAAAAGAAATCTAAATATCTAATACAACTTAAATACACAACCTTAAATATATCAATTATACAAACTACCACTACATTAGATTGAATCATAATACAATAAATTACTCTCTTTAATATTTTATAAAAAAGTTCAACATGTCAATGGATCCTTGGTTTGCGGAAGTTGAATAATTTTGTATGAGCTCGTCAAAGATAAGTCTTGTTGGGTGCAAAACCCCTACATCATAAGAATTGAGGTCGAGATTATGTCTAAAAGACTATGACAGAAAGGATACCCCTTAAATCATAGACTCTTAACTAAAAAAAAGTTCAACATATGACTCTACTCCTGTAACAAAAATCTAAACAATTCAGGATTTAATATAAAACCCTTAAAAAAAAGGATAAATCTTCATCACAATTTCCCACGAGCAAATGACTTTCTAGAGGAAAAGAATGCTGTGTCGCAAACTGCATTTGAGAGGCGTTCATTTTATTGAACGTGGGGTTAGAAAGGTTCCCGAAAAGAATGTCGTTGACGGGTCCCTCTAATTCTATCCGCTTATCATTAAAAATACAAGTAACTGGAATTTGACTCTGGATTTTCTAATATAAGCGCTTAAACTTCGGGTCAAATTGGGACAGTTGCGTTTTGCCTCACCAACAGTGAAGGTTTGAGCGCGCTGTCATTAAATAGACCAGAAAAAAATTATACTAATTATAGCCCGTGTGCTGTTCTGGTGAATTAAAAAAGAAATCGTTAGTTTTGTTTAGAACTAGTGTTGGCGATGGGCCGTACGGCAATGAGGCACGAAAGTGGAGAGCGAAATGATCGAGGGAGGTGCAGGCAATGGGTCCCACATCTATCATTACTCTTCCCTGGCCTTCTGATCTGTACGTACTCCGGGCGCAAGGGGTGGTCAGATGGCCGCTTATAGAGTGACCAACCGCTATGACGTACCTCCAACTGCCGAGACGTCCGTTTTACCCCACACTAGTCTAAATCTGCTGGGGAAGTTAGATTGAGTGTTTTTCCCTGAGAGCACGAGAGCAGGAGGGCAAGCGGGCTGGGCTTGTCATTTTGGAATTTGGGTGGTAGCTAATATGACCGCCACGGCAAGCTGCCAAAGGAATGCAGGTAACAATTGATGTAGGTGAGAACCGCGGTGCTTTATACATTATTTCTGGCTTTTTGTTTTTGGTCTGGTTCCTTCAAAGATTTAATTTTAATATGATTAGGTTAGGCGGTAGAGAAGTGCTGCAGGGCACATGAAATGTTCGTACTGTGTCTGTTGTTGTTCAGCTTTGTTTCACCGTAGCGATTAAAGTACTATAAATGTATTAGCTATCTATGAGTGTCTGTGTAAAGCCTTCACAGCGCTGTTGGATGCATGGGTTCTTTTTGTTTTGTATAAAGCTGAAAAAATCAATGTTACCCGTGTTCAGTTGTAGCAGAATTTTTCTTCGCTTTTGTATAATTTTCAATGCCTTAGCCTATTGTGTGGTGCCTTAGCTTATAGATTATGCTGTTCATGTTTTGTTTAGTAAATTGTAGCTGAGAGAGATTATGGGTAGCCTTTTGCGCTCTGTGAGGTTATGCTTGTAATTCATTTTTAGGATTTGCAAACATGGAATGTACCTTTCCCTATGTGACGGATCGTCTTAATACTGTGAGGGGATTTGAACATAGGTCATAACCATTGACAACTCCTTTGAATCTGAATATTATAATTTTGAATCTGAATTTTTTATAATATTTTTTGGGAGGAGAAGCCATTCTTGACATGATTGTTTTTATATCATTTAGTATTAAAATTACCCTTTTTTTCCCACCACTTTTTCCTTGCTTTCATTAAAACGGATTTAATGTGCTGAGTTGTGACTATAAGTGGGGTTTAATTTTGACAGTGTCTTGCAGCAGTAGAATTCCCACGTTTAAAAAAATAAAATGGGTAACTCTGTAAAATCTATGTGGACCAGCTAGGAGTCAAAACATAACCTTCTCCAATATGCTGCTGGGTGTTCTACATCAAGCTTTCATTGATTCCAAATTTATTGGGGAGTCACATCACAATAGTGTGACTTGAATCTGTGACTAAGCCACTAGCATCAACCATTAGGATTTTTACTGATGCCCCCACTTCAAGATGCATTTCTATGCTCGGTGCTCCTAGTTTGGGTCTGGTGCCCTGTTAAATTTTTGTGAACCAGCTAGGACTCCAACCTAGGATGGCCCATTTGCTGCTGGTATGTTTTAGCCCTGAGTTAGGATTGTTTCAAACAAAATGTTTGTTCTTGTCAGGATGTATTGTCTGAGTTTTGATTTATTTTCTTTATTTATTGAAGATTTTGCAGACTGTTATTAAGCCTTCACTGTTATTAAGATTTATTAAGATTTTTCAGATCCTCTTCGGCAGGATCTTGTTTTCTTAAAATATTAACTATGGTCTTTCAGCCTGAAATAAAAATTTCCAACTTTATTTTGTATGCTTAATTCCAGATTAGATGTACAAGTTTGTTTTCTTGACTTGATTTAAGGCTTTATGTTCTAGGTCATGATGTATGAAGTGTGCAAATCTTTGGCAGGAGGAGTTGGCTTTTAACGTCTATTTCTACCAGAACAAGATGATTTTTCATTTTTAGTTTTTCCAGTGCAAGGTGGGTTTTTATTTTTATTTTAAAGTAGAAGCCATACTAGATTATTGTTGTCATGAGCATCCCGTTGTAAAATAAGCTCTTTCGGTTTAGTTATGAATTAAGATTCCATGTGCTAGGTTGTCACTGCTCCCCTGTCTAAGGTTTGCACAGGTCTTTATTTTAAGGATCAGAATCTATGAAGAAGATGGAGGGCATTCTAAGCCTCCTAGGAGATGATATTCTTCTTAGGATTCTGAGGAATCTGAGGAGCCCCACAGATAGGAAATCATGGTCTCTGGTGTGCAAGCAGTTTTATCATTTGGAGACTCTTTGCAAGGAAAGATTGCAGCTTTTGAGAAGGAAAATGTTAACTAGGATTCTGGAGAGATATGGGAACCTCCTGCACTTAGATTTGTCCCTGTGCCCACAGATCACTGACGAATGCCTGGAACAGGTAGCTAGATTATCAGGGCAGCATTTGCGTTCTATAAATCTTTCTAAACAGGGCTGTTTTAGCCACGTTGGCCTGTTCACGCTGGCCAAAAGCTGTGAGAACTTGGTGGAAATTGATCTTTCTAACTGCTCCAGAATTGGGGATAAAGAGGCCGATGCTATTTCTCAGGCCAAGAATCTGCAGTCACTGAAATTGGTGAAATGCCAACAAATTTCTGACTTGGGTTTGGTTTGCATAGTAGTGAGATGTGATAAACTCTGTTACTTGAATCTCAAATGGTGTGTTGGGATATCTGATTCAGGCATTGAACTGGTTGCTGTCAAGTGCAAAGAACTTCGGTTTCTTGACCTTTCTTACTTACAGGTATGTGGATTTCAATCCAGCCATCCTATTTCTTCCTGGAAAATAAAACTAGTCATCAAAACATGCTTTTATTTCAAGGTCCATTGTCTGATGCTCCTCGTATGCTAGAGAACATAATAAAAATTATTATGTGGTAGTCTTCTGACCAAATGATATTAAGTGATTTTGTAGAAGAAAACACTAAAACATAATTTAAAAGGTATTTTTTATATGTATGATAAACTAGGCCAGTCTGAGGAGATAGTGAATGTCATCATCATGGTGCATTTGCCTTCTGTCACACGCTGACAAGCCCTCATGTTTGATTGATAGGCTAATGTTGTTCTGTTTACAAAAGTAAGGATTAAAGAGGTTCATGCATATGTAGAGCCAACCAGTAATAATGATGGTGATATAATATAATAATACAAAATATTTCTTCTTTTTTGGTTAAACATGAATTTTCTTCTGTTGTAGAATTTACATATGTAACCTCTTTGAGCCTGAAACATATAGATATCCATCATTGCAAATTCGTTATTCTGTAGAAGCTCTGGCAGATATGTTCTGTGTGTTGTTCATACATGTAGCTTATTGATAGATTTGCCTGAGCCCATTCCATTAGAATGCCCCAAAAAAGATTATAATTTGTTAGCATATTCTCTGGATATATGTAAATTAGAGAAACAGTTTGACAGATTCTATGCTTGGTCAATGAGCCTGCAATTTTTCCTTGTTATTGGTGAAAATTACTATTGACCTTTCTTGCAAAAGAGAATGTTTCTGGCGCTAAAAAGGTCAAATCCTATAAATTCTAAGAATTGTTGATCATCAGGGAGCATGTTTCTTTAAATTAGCAATGCAGGTTCATTGACATTGTAGTGTGGAAAGGAAGAGCTGAACTCTTAAAAGTTTGTGATGATTTCAGGGATACTTTTAATTCAGTGTTTTGTGTTGCAGATAACAAACAAATCTATAGCTTCTGTAGCACAGCTGGAGTACCTAGAGACCTTGGTACTGGTTGGGTGTGTCTCTGTAGATGATGAAGGCCTTAATTTTCTCAAAGATGGCTGCAAATCATTGCAGGTACGTTGGACGTTATTGCATCAATATTGGAAGTATCTGCTCAACATTCTAAAAACCTAGGAATTGTGTGGTTTTTACTGTTTCACTGGTAAATTATATGTAATGTTCTTCTATTGTATTTTTAAAGCTTTTGAACAATCTTAGGATAATGGGTTGGGTGGTGCAATACCCATGGAAGCTGATGATGGTTATCTTCTTGCATGTGTTTTGCCTAATTTTGTAATTGGACACAGCATAGGATGTCACACTTGTTTTCGAAACTTTGAGACTGGATAATAGTTGGGATTTTTTGAGGATTTCTGTTATAAGTATGTGATGTTTGGATGGTTCTATGTTTATAGAGACTTGACGTTTCAAAGTGTCAGAACGTGAGTTGCAGTGGTATAATCTCTGTTGCAAGTGGTTCTATATCCTTGCAGCAACTTACATTGTCCTATTGTGTTCCGGTAAGTTTTAGATGATTAGATAACAGTTCTAATTTTGATAAGCTTAATTTCAGGTGTCTCATTAAGTGTATATATATTTTGTGAACAGCAGGTCACAAGTGCTCTTTTTGCCTCTTTGCAAAAATGTGAAAGTCTCCAGTCAATTAAATTTGATGGCTGTGAAGTTTCTAGCTCAGGGCTTGAGTCTATTGGGCAGAGCTGCAAATCTTTGCAGGAACTAAGCTTAAGTAAGTGTAGCGGTGCAACAGATGAAGGAATTTCCTTACTTGTGGCAGGTTGTAGAGACTTGAGAATCATGGACCTCACCTGCTGCCACAATCTCACCGATGTTGCTGTTTCAGCCATTGCAATGTCTTGCACAAATCTTTCATGTCTTAAGATGGAATCGTGTAGCTTGGTCACCGAGACAAGCTTAAGTGTGTTAGGTGATAACTGTCACTTTCTGGAAGTACTTGACCTCACTGACTCGAGTGTAAATAATACAGGTCTTTAACATTCTTCCGATACTTAAATTGATGACATAGTTAGGTTATTTACTAACTTGATATTATTTATCAAATCATATTGTGAGTGCACTTTGTAGTACTATAGTAAGAATTAAATGCCATCTATTTGTGCAGGATTGAAGTTCATTTCCAGATGCTTGAAATTGACTACCTTAAAGTTAGGAATATGTCAAAGTATATCTGACGATGGATTAATAGATATTGGTGCTCACTGCTCAGATCTTCTAGAACTTGATTTATACCGGTAGCACATCTTTTTGAAGAGTGTCATACTCATTATAAACATTCTGACTTAATTGTTATTTTTCATTTGTTTTTTCAGTGTTTGGTAGAGGTTGAGACCTTGAATTAACAAATTTAAGTTTTTACTTATGAACATTGTAATTTCCAGGTCGGCAGGAGTTGGCGATGTTGGATTAGCTGCAATTGCCTGTGGTTGCCCAAAGTTGAAGATATGTAATCTCTCATATTGCATAGCGATCACAGATGAAGCACTAAAATCACTTTGTCAACTTGAAGGGCTTCACAACCTTGAGATTCGAGGTTGCTTTCATGTAACTTCTGCAGGAATCTCCACCATTGCCTTGGGATGCAGGCATTTGGTAGAGTTAGATATCAAGAAGTGCTATTGTGTTGATGATGTGGGATTAGTGACTCTTGTTCATTGTTGCCAAAACCTGAGACAGGTAATTTATTTTGTGTGGGGATTGTATATTATCATTGATTGTCAATCTTTTTTCTTTTTTCTTTTGAGGATGATGTTGAAGTTTGGAAAGTGTGCCCTCTGCAGATAAACATTTCATACTGTCCAATTTCAGATGTTGGGATGTTGGAATTAGCCAATCTCCAATGCTTGCAAAATATAAAGCTAGTGCATCTCAGGAATGTGTCTTTAGATACCATTGCATTTGCTCTTTTAGCTTGTAAGAGCTTAAAGAAAATCAAACTTCTGAAACATCTAAAATCAGACCTACCACCAGGTCTGTTTGAACACTTAGAAGACCAAGGCTGCAGAATCCGGTGGATGGAAAAGCCTCTTCCGATGTAATTGACAGTTTTTTAGTCTTAGATTCATGCTTTTGGAAATGAACAAGTTTTGAAAAGATGAACAGGAAAAGGTACAGCTTTGGAGATGAGCAATTTTTTAAAACATGAATGGGAAAAGGTTCATCTTTGTATAGGTTGATCTTTTTATGTATGCCCATCTCAAAGGTTGTAGATTTAAAATCTCAAGCTCTTCCCACGCTGCTTGCTGTTAATCTTTTTTTTTTCTGTTTTTTTTAAAGAAAGTGTACAAATATATCAATATGTGAATGTTATATATTAGTAATTTATGCAATTTCTATAAATGTATTAAGTCATCTTCAAACATTGTATGCTTTTTGGTAACCTTACTGGATTCTTATTTGGTTGAAAATTCATCTTTAAGTTTGACATATGAGGATTGAAGACAAAACATTTTCATCTTGGAGTTTGCCATAGTATTATACTTATGTATAGGGTAGATACCCCCTATAGTTGGCGATTAAATCCTCTTTCAGTTTAGTATAAATTGCATTTAGAATTTTGTTTGAGAAAATCTTTATTAAGCAAAGCTTGTTCCGAACGTATAGACTGAGAATTTTACTGCACTCTTACAAATATAGATTGTCTAAAACTGAACATGATATAATTGGAGCAGATTATATATCCTGCTGGAAGGAACTAACTACATGTTACACCACAAGAAAGAATTATCTCCAACTAATACACAGAAGAATGCTTTATCCACATATATGACTCCTCTCCAAAGAACTAACTACATGTTGACACCATGAGAATTACGAAGTTATCACCAAATGGTTACAGGAGAATGAGTGGATAAAATTTAGCCAAAGAGACCCTAGTGGGGCATCTCTTGGTAACCATGATGGAGCCAGTGTTGCAGTCATCAAGTTGGAAGCATTTGTAGTTTGTGAGGAAGAACGCTCCATACCATGGTTCCTGATTTTAGAATTTATGTGTTTTGTACAACACAAGTAGGTTGTAAGTTGATTTGGATATGAAGGAAAATGCTTGTTAAATGTTTGAGGATAACCAAAAATATAGTGGCAGCTGATTATGTAGTGCCACAAAATGATGGTTAGCTGAAAGCAACCGAAAGGAACAATGTACATCTTTGGTGGTCAGGCCTTTCTGCTCTGAGTTTTTTGAAATGCAGCATTAGTGCCTCAACTTTATATAAATCACTTATACAGAAGAGTGTCCATTGGTCATCTTCTATAAGGAACAAAGTTGTAATTCTCACTATCACCTTATGCTAAGCACAAATTCAGTGTTGGCACTGTTAGCTATTAAACATGTATCTCCACAAATCCTAAAGACTTACACCAAAACCCAAGGCTAGCAATGTCAATGTAGGTGATGCACAGGACTCGTGATCAGACAATAGCATGAATCGGTTAAAACTTGTGAGTGGGTATGTGCACTTTCAGGTTTGGGCTTAGCTAAACAAGGAGAGTGTTTCCTTGAGGGGGCTTCCAACAGAGGAAAATAAGCAACATACAACCATACCCAATGTATTCTTGATCCCAAGATTTGTCACTATGCCAAAAACTAATTGATTTTTTGTAAAACCCCTCTTTTTAAGTTGATAAAAACATCATTGTATATGTGCAAGATGTGTGCAACTGTTATGGTTTATTTAAAATATTCCTTGGGTTAAACCATTGAATCATGAAAGCATGGAGAACTCTAACCTACTTATAAACTACATAAGGTACCTTATATTCTGATATGAATGTGATTGATCATTAGCCTCCAAGGCCGATGCCTATTTCAATGGGTAATATAGTCCCAATGTGCAAAGAAGGCACAGTTGCAAATCACCATTGAAACTAGATTTGTACATTCACACAAATCAGAGATGTCATACAATTGAGCATAAGGTACCTTATATTCTGATATGAATGTGATTGATCATTAGCCTCCAAGGCCGATGCCTATTTCAATGGGTAATATAGTCCCAATGTGCAAAGAAGGCACAGTTGCAAATCACCATTGAAACTAGATTTGTACATTCACACAAATCAGAGATGTCATACAATTGAGCATACTTAACAATCCATACCAATGCTGCAAAAACTGATATGAAACAAATGAATGACCACCATAAAAGCTTTGCAATGATTTTAAACATCATCATATTCATCAAACCCTTACTACAATCATGTAGCTAGAGGAAACCTACAACTAGGTTCAAAGATTTCATTGAAGATTTACAAATTGTCATGCAGACATTCAATTATAGACACAATTGCCATTTGAAAACCTTCTTGTGACTTACAAAACATTTTAACCAACTAACACATTGGACTTGTTGAAATAAAACCCTAGATAACTCTTTGAAACCTACTACCCTCGGAAGTAACAAAAATAATTAACCTTTGTTACACCTTTAATCCATGTATTTATATCGCTTCAATTACATGCATTTTGGCAACTTGTTGGGGGTCATAGAATTCTTTTGTGGGTCAAGGTATTCAATGCGCTACTCATCTGCCTACAATGAAAATTTCCATGGATCTAATGTTCAGTAACCTAGGGCAGTGAGAATGTCCTTGTGTTCAAAGAGTACCTTGGGACTTGTCTATAGACTTGCAACAGCTAGGGTTTGCATTTATCGTGCTCAAATGTCCATACACATTCTCAACTTCATCACATGGCCTTGCATGTGGATATGGGCCTTTGAGGGGCTCAGAGACACTATGGGTGGAATTAGATAGTAGCACATTTTTATTGCATTCAATTTTGATCATTAATGATGCCTCTAAAAGTGTAAGGGAGGTAGGTGGAACAATGCATGCAAACCTTAGGGTTCCACAACAACTCATTCTTGAGTAGTGCTCAAATGGTAAAAACTATCTTATAGGCCCAACTGATGGGACTTAGGAAAATTGTGTACCAAGATGCCAAGACAGATTGGGAGTCGGGAATTGGGGAATTTGCATGTGGAAAAAATCTGCAGGCTTTAGAGAAACGAAATGAAGGATTTGAGGTTTGGGATATCATATGATGGTTTTCTTCATGTATGCGAGCATTAGGAATCTTGAAGAGCTGAAAGGAGAAAGTGTGTTGGGAAATTTGCATACTTGCTACCATGGGAGGAAAAGTAGAGAGGTAGGCAGAATTGTGAGAGCCTAAAGAGAAACAATGAATGGAATGGCGGGGTTTGGGTTTTGGAATTGTGAATTGGAAGGTGCACTTCAGGGAGGAAGGCATGGCGAGGCCTGAAAATTCACGAGTGAAAGTGGTTGTGGATTAGGGAATAGGAATGCTTGATACCGATGGTAAAAGAACAAGGAGAGGAAAGGGGAATCCATCAGAAAAAAAGGGGATTGGAAGTGCATGATACCATTTGCCTACGAGGTAAGGGGTTAGTCTGAAATCTGGAAGCCTAGAGCCAAAAATAAAGGAGGTGGCAAGAGACAAAGCAAGATCGGGGCTCAGAGAAGTCCAATGCCACAGAAAGAGGATTCAGGGATTGGGGAAATTGGGATCCCTGAGAAAAAGAGGAACCAGGGGGCAGAGAAAACATGAGTGGGGAACTGGGATTGCAGGGAGAAAGAGGAAAAATGCACCAAAGCAAATGAAAACCCGTCCAAGGCCAGAAATGAACTTGAGCACCTCCATCCTTACAATTTTGTAAGTTGGGCGCATGACAAAGCCCTCAAGGGATAAAAAACATAGTACTTGAGCATAAAATAACCATGGGGGGCCCATTGAAAGAATTCTCTGAATGAAAATCAAGGATGGGCAGGATAGATCCAGGACAACAAAGGGAACACAGTACTTAGGAGATTTTGCAATTTTAGGGCTTACAAAATATATAACTAACGGGTACCTCTGTAGAGTATTGGGCAGTCTTAATTGTAAATGGATGGGGTTTACACTTGGCATTCCCTGCACAAAAAAGCTTTACCAATTTGTAAGTATGAATTAGGTGAAAGTCTTCTTCAGCCTCGTGAGTGTTCTCTAGCTTGTGCTGATGTCATTTGATGTAATTGACGATTTTTAATTACAAGCAGTTTACAAACTAAGTGCAGATCCCACCATTTGAAGATTTTACTCCACTATAACTTGGAAGCCTTCAGAGGAAACTAGAACGCGTGTGGCCAATGAGATTGGATATTGTTTGGTCAGATAGGTTCATCAAAAGATATGATGAAACTGTGTATATGTTTAAACTAGGCGACAACGCACATCTCCGTTTTTTGACTGAACTGGAGAAAAGTCTCGTGCTTTCATTTTCAAAGAAATGCTTGGATGTCTAGAATTGGGTCTGAGAAATAGGAGTTGAAATCTTCAAGCAAATCTCTTGGGACGCGATCTTAAACAATTGCTGTAGGATATGATCTTGGTAGTGCCGTTAATTAAAAAGTAAATATGAAGAGAATTTACTAATATCAGTTAGTGATCGGATAAGGTCACCTGGACCCAGTAGACCAATGAGTAGTGAGAGACAAGTGAGATCAGAAATTTTCAATTACCAAAATTATTTGGATTGAAATTAAAGTCCAATAAAGTAAAATATCCACGCAAGCTCCTATCCAAACGTAACTCTCGGTCAAGATAAATCCAAACCATTTTTTTTAATGAATTGGGCATGTTTAAAGCTGTATGATTCGACATCTATAATATAAATATAAGTTGTTCAACTTAAATACCAATAGATTCTTTGTTATAGATTCTAGCATGAGCAATGGAGTTAGAGTTATGATTAGACACTTAAAATATATTATTGACTTAAAGCATTAATAGACTCTTATGTATCAGTTTTAATTCTAATTAAAGAGTTTAAAAAGGTGGGTTGGAGACCATTGATTTGAAATGGTCTTTAGCTTCTAGAAAAATGTTTGGTTTAATTATTGGTCAATTGTATGTATTAGTTTATAACCAAAAAAGTTTCCAGTTTTGATAGGAGCACTTGGTTTCAAAAACAATGGTGGATGAAAATGTAATCATGTCACTAATCACTAGCATGGCTCTATAATGAGTGACAATTCTGAAATTGACAATGGTGATCTCAAAATAAATGTAATCATGTCACTAGGGGAGAGGGGCCCATAGTGGAGCAAGGTCCAATAGTGGGGATAGAAGTAATCCATGGTGGGTCCCATAGTAGAGCATCTTAATATCCAATTGCAAAACACTTTTTATCTATAAAATACACAAATTGACAAATCATGTGATGCCACATGAGTGCACCAATAAAACATGACTTAGTGCACCACAATCGGTCTCACATTTTTTTGGCCCTTTTTGGATACCTCAGCAAAAAGCATGCTAATGTGGCATCATATTTGATGATGTGACCCTAAAACAAAATATAGAAGCACATGAGTTCCCAAATAAACTATTGTACAAAATTGAGATTGATTTGAAATTTTCACATAAGATTTTGAAAAACTCGAAGTTAGGGTGCTCCACTATGGGCCCCTCTCCCCTAATCACTAGCATGACTCTATAAATAAGTGGCAATTCTGAAATTGACAATGGTGATCTCAAAATTGTTAGTTTCATTTCAAAAAGGCATTTGGTGGTTTCAATTTGTGGCATCATATTTGATGATGTGACCCTAAAACGAAATATAGAAGCACATGAGTTGCCAAATAAACTATTGTACAAAATTGAGATTGATTTGAAATTTTCACATAAGATTTTGAAAAAATCAAAGTTAGGGTGCTCCACTATGGGCCCCTCTCCCCTAATCACTAGCATAACTCTATAAATAAGTGGCAATTTTGAAATTGACAATGGTGATCTCAAAATTGTTAGTTTCATTTCAAAAAGGCATTTGGTGGTTTCAATTGAAACTAACAATTTTGTCATTTCAACCCAAAATGATTGGGAATCAAAACAACATGACTTTTTAGATGTTTAGGATGGTTGAGTTACTTCGGTGCATGTGAGTGAAGACTAGCAACATACACAAGTGAAGAAGAAAGTCAACTATTGTTTGTTAGTGTAGAGGAGAAAATTTGCTACTCTCAAGACAATAGGGTCTTAAGGAGCAAATAGTTCTCAACTACCTCAATTGATATGGTTCAAGTGAACTAGGAATAGAGAAATGTGAGATTTAATAGAGTGCATAAATTATTTGGACCCTTCAGATATCAGAAACAAAAAGTGTAGGGTACAAAGGTCCTCTGGATAGCTTGACAAGCTCTCTGTCCAAGACTAACGTGCGATTGTCAGTTGACAATGCACCACGCTAGTGTCCCATATAGACAAAAAACAAAAACCATCATAGGACACAAAATACTCTGCATAAACTTATGGACACGGAAGGGGTGCAAAATATAGATACACAACAAATGGCAAAAATAAAAACGCTAAAGAAACTTAGATGAAAATGATAAGTAAAGGTTTAGTCTATCACTGAAGATGTTTGATGAAATCTAAGCTTTCTCCAAGTAGTTCTTCTATCTACACCTACACACACAAAACCAAAGATAAAAATTTTGGGTGGTCGTAAAGGAGTTTGTCTTAGTCAAACCCCCGTATTGGTGTTTCCACCTCCACAGACAACCACTCCTAAGCACAAAAGCTAAGTAGCTTGCTAGTGCAGTGAAGAAGTAACGAGAACCTCCAAGATGACTATGGCCTCTTTGCAAATAAGCTCGTGTTTGCAACAATAAAATTCACTCTGGAAGTTGTAGAAGAGTTCTTTGAAAGATGTGTAAAGAGAGATGAAGAATGTTGTGAATGCTCATGAAGTGTTGTAGAATGGTGAAGAATGAGAGAATAAGAGAGAGTTGTGTGTGATTTTCAACAGAGCAAGATTGAATGAATTGAATCCTCATGAAAGATAGAATTTTTGGTTCAAACAACCCACTTGAGTGATTCTCAATGAGGTTGTAGGTTGGTAGAGGTGTTACGCTACCAAAATGCGGTGGGTGTAGCATCTCAACGATCAACTTAGTCATGAATTTTTGCAGGACATGAGCACGATGTGCGAATGTCTTCGTGGTGTGCGTCGATCAATGAAAAAATTAGACTCAACAGTCGAGGAACTGGGCATGCTAGGTAGCGAAGGATGGTTTGGATTGGACAAGAGCATAAATTTCTTAATTTATCTAAAGGGGAAGGCATATGTAATGTGAAATTGCATAAGATACAATTTATGACATTATATTTTGCCCCTACTTTAGTAAGCATATGTATTCAAGAGGAAATGTGAGATAAAGTAAAAAGATGAGAGTATTTTATCTAGGATGCGAAGGGGAAGCAAATTCTTCTATCCACGTAGAGTTGCCTCTAGGGAAGAGACTTGAGTCGATCTTGCATAAAACAGTTAAGTTACATCACCACAAACATGTTAGCTGTAGACAAACATGTTAGGTGAAAAGTGTAAATTTAGACATAAAAACTGATTATATAGACACAAGATGATGTCAATATGTATGGATAGCAAGTTGTGTTATGCTAGGGACCATATGACAATCCAATCAACCTGTGATTGCTACAAACTACATTGTAGGACAATCATAGAAAAGAGACATAGACATTTGTAAAGACAAAGTCTAGTGGGTTGCCTCCACACTAGAGGACAAATAAGACAACTGGATGCATAATCATGAGATAAGAGATCTGTAATATGAATATGATAGTTCCCTCCCTTTAGAATAGATTGTGCTACACAAAGGAGCACAAGTTATTTGAGGTCATATCATAAGAGAAACATGAGAAAGACAAGGGGATCTTAGTATTCAAGGTCATGATGATTCATATAAACATCTATATATAACTATGTATGAATCGTCATCATGTCCCCAAATATTTTAGATCCTGAAGGAACACATGAAGACAAAGTAAGAAGAAAAAATTTGGGTCAACATGGAAGAAGGTCTAAATGCCCCCAACACTTTGCGTCATCCCCAAATGTCAAAAATCAAAGTACAACAAATAGAAGAAATGCATGGCAAAATATCTCCCCTATATCCAAGTACCTACAAGGGTATCTTGGGTCCTCTAGGAGAGACCACAAACATATACAAACAAGTATGAGGGAACATAGACAAGCAAACAAACTCTAATCTAAAGACATGAAGGGCACTGCCCTACTTGATCATTCCTAGCAAGTCATCTTCCTCCCAATCTAGATCATAGGGGAAAGGAGGTTGAGCTCACAAAGGGACAATAGCTAAAGTAGTACTAGGCGTATAGCTTGTAGCAAGGGCTATAGATGTGTCTACTTCAATGTCCTCATCTACTAGTTCTTGCGAGCCGAGTGTCAATGACTTTGTAAAAGTAGTTGACAGAGTCAGAATATCCTCTAGAGAGTCAAACATACACTTATTTGAAGTGGAGTGTGGTGACTCAATTGTAGGTTGTGGAAGAATAGGAGCCTTAGTGCAAACCTCTGGAAGAGGAGCAGTGACAAAGAGGAGTTGAAGGAGCTAACTTCTTATGGCACGATTTGGGGATAGGGCCCTATTCAAGTTTGTGCTTAGATGAGAGGCTAGAGTGTTGAAAGGCAGGAGGAGAAAATAAGGCCACACTAGACATGAACTTCGTATGGGGCATGTCTATGGGTTGCACAAGCCGAGGAACATTAGGTAGAGAAGTTATAAAGATGGCTCCAAAGAGGGAGCAATGAATAATTGCACCCTTTTGGGGTGAGGATCATCCACGTCTCTTGTAGAGATTAGAAGTAAGACAAAAATAGGAGCAAAAAGAGAAGAAGACTAAGTAGCTAAAACAAAAGACTTATCCTCGGCCTTCTACGTGACATCACGTTCCCTCGCCATAGTGTGTCGACGACGCTTGCTCTCTCACACAAGATGGTTCTAACAAAGATAGGGACTAGGAACAGAAGCCTGAGAAGATGTCGGAGTAGTTGGCGAAGTTGTCTTTGTAGTCATTACTGATGAAAGGACATGCTCCACTGGAGAGACTAGAGAGACTAGGGGTGCAGAAACCTTAATCTCAACTACGAACATCTTTCCTCTTTGTTCTTTTTGGGCAGGAGGAACTCTTAGGAGTTGAGATGTTAGAGCCACACACGAAGGATCAATCAAAGAATATTGATCACCCTTGTAGGGCGAGGGATGTTAGGAAGAATTGGAAGTTCAAAGACATGGGATTTTGACTTCAATAACACAAGGGCCTTCCCTTTTCATGTGCTAGGCATAGTAGAAGGAATAGAAGGCACCATTAGAGGTTGTGAGATCTTAGAAGAATGGGGAGGTCTACCCAAGGGATCATGCTTGTCCTTAACCCCCAATGAAGAAGGCCTAGAGGACGAAGCACATTGCTACACACCTGAGTAGGCTGAAATGGGATTGCAGAGGAAAGAGGTGGGACCGTATCATATGCTAAGCCCCCAACCTTATACTTATAGTATGATTTTTAGAATAAGTCACCACAAGGTAGCATGGGTCCCACCAGAGTAGGCAAAAAATGGTCAAGAGAGAAGACCCTACACAACACTAGTGGGTTGTATCCAGTGTCCTAGATAGTTTCAACAGTTCTCTCATGAGGAAATTTCAGATTCTTATGGACAACATAAGTGGCTATGTTCATAGAAACCAACCAAGAAATGCCTAGTTTCACTTTAAACAAATCAGACTTTGGTATCACAACAAATGTCATAAAGGCAAACTTAGGTCCCACGAGGATCGACAAAGAAATGGATCCCAAAGGGGGGAGAGAAAGACCATCGTGTGTGTGAATGGTAGCCTTTCCCTCGTCATATCTCACCCTATGCAGAACATTGATGAAGAGTGTCTCCTTAGTTATAACATTGACCTTGCTAGCAAGGTCAACCATAATGCCAATGATGACATTACCATTGACCTGATCAAGAATGTAGAGGGGAGAGTACTCTACATGATAAGGCAAGTCATTAGGCTTAAAAGATATATCAAGTATCTTGGCCCTTTTGACTTAGAGGGGAGATTGGAGTGATAGTCACCATATTCAAATATGTGACATCATCAAATGGAGTAGAAGAAGTAATAAAATTGGAAGAGTGAGGTGGAAAAGGATTTGTATAGATTTGTAGCTGACTGTTGGATTTAGCAACATACTTGTTAGAGTTTTCCTTTTAACTATCGAGGTGGATGTTACCACTATCTATGTGGTCTTGAATTACGTGTCTCAGGTGCACATAACGTTCGATGTCATGTCCAGACACTCAATGGTATTGTACAAACTTAGAAGCTTCATACCAACTAAGCTATGACTTGTTGTCAGGAGGCGGTCTAATTTTTCGGAGGGTGATTAGATTATCTTTTAATAACTTTTTAAATACACTTGATTAAGAATCAAATAGTTTTGTAAAGACCCGATTACGTTGTGACCCAAGTGTATTGTTTTCATTTGTCTAAGAGGCAATTACCACATTAGCTATTGCTTTATTTCTCTTTGACCCTCTGGAAGAAGACACAACCCTAAAATTATCAAGACGTGAGGATAAGACAAAAGCCCCATACCGAGCTAACTTTTGTTGATAATTTCACAATGCAATACACAAATGAACAAAAGAAGGGTACTTCATCAAGGAGACTCGTTTGCTCAATGCCGGTTGGGGACTTCCCATGAACATCCTTTGGTGTCATGGTTAGGTAGGGCATAGGGAATTTGTGAGGAGATAGACTGGTAACAAGAAATTAAATCAGTTAATTTCTCATTGGGCTACTACTTACAATGGATAAGGTCAATAATAGTGACCTTGGAGCCAATGTTCATTTGAAACTGTTGTAAGAACCAATTCATAAGCTGATCAAAATAAAAGATGGAATTATCAGGTAATGAGAAAAACCACTCCAACACGATCTCCTTAAGCTATCATCGGAACAATTTTTCTAGCAAATGATCTTGATGTAAAAGGTCACTACACAAAGCGATAAAGAAATTAGCATGTGTTTGTGGATATCCCTTACCATTGCACTTATCAAATTTTGGTATCTCGATTCCTTGGGGCATGGGAGGATTCAAGATGTTCAAAGCAAGAGGGTTGTGATAATAGTACAGAGTAAGGATGGATTGCATAGAAACGTTAGTTAGATTGGTGAGATGAGATTGCATCTAACCCATGTTTTGAAATAGGGTGTTCAAAATGGGATTAGATGGCGGTGGAGATAGATTAGCCATTGCGACGAAAACTTGCACTATAGGATTTTGAAGTGCAAATCTAGGCGGAGGAGGGATATTATACCCCAAAGGATTCTGAGATACAATAACCCTAGGAGTAATGAGAGACACATAAACAACATTTGTGTTATTAGTAGAAGACATCAGAGATATGGTAGGATTGACATCTACCATATGCATAGACACCTCAGGCATCAAAAGATTCAACTAGGTCCCAGTGACATCCGATTGAGCATCGTGAGGTTGAATCAATCTTAACATGTATGAAGGTACATGAATCTCAACTATGTTCGTTAGTGCACAAAGAAACTCCAGACCCTTACGATCTGAGATGAGCAGATTTTTCAAATTATCGACAATAGGAACAATTTGAGTAAACAAGTTGTCATGGTTAAGGAAATATTCAAAATTCTTTAGGTTCTCCTCCAAAGACTGGAGCTACTCAAAGGAGACCCTGAGAGCAGTTTCATAATCTACCAAAGGAGACTAAGGGATAATTTGAAGGATAAGAATCCCTAAAGACCGGTTAGGGGCTAAAAGGATCAAGAATTCTAGAAAACCTCGAGTTGGTTCTGGTAGGACTATATCGGTCTGGAGGTATGGTAGCTCTTGATTCTTCTAACTATATATCCAAAAGTTGTAGATTGGGTCATGAAGCTCATAGAAGAGAATTCACAATGCACAACTTTACAAACTCTAGAGAACGAGAGAAGAGAATGCAATAGAGGACAATAAGAGTTTTAAGACTTTAAATGATGCTTGGAAAGATTTTCGAAAGGCGAGTTTCATGTCGAGTTCACCAAAATGTAGAGAAAATTTACTACTCTCAAGACAACATGGTCTTAAGAAAAAAATAGTTGTCGACTACCTCAATTAACACGACTCAAATGAACTGGGAATAGAAAAATGTGAGATTTAAGAGAGTGCATAAATTATGTGTTGAGAAAATGTGTCTCAACCTTGCAATTACATAAGGTATTATTGATATGTAAGCGACAGAGGGGGGGGGGAGGTGGGCGGGGCGGTGGGGTGCACAGGGGTCCACCCCTTGCGGGGGGTTCAGGGGGGTCATACCCTCAGTCGAGGGTCCAAGGGTCGCATGCCCTGGCGGGGGCTCAATGGCTACACCCCCAAAAGCTAAAATTTATGTATATTTTATTATTGTAAATCTGGACTATTCATCATTAGGTCTTAGATCTAACGGTCGATATTTTGTTGGCTTGACTTTCCCTACAAGGCAACCCTATTTTATGAGGTTGTTGTATTATGGGTGTGTGTTGTGATGTATTCTGAGAGTTTGATAGCAGTCATGTTGCCTCTGGATCTCTAGTTGGTGATAGTCCTATGAGAAGATTTCTCTACAAGTATATTGTAATCTTTGTGATTTATGAATAATATATTGGGCGGCTTTTGGAGTGTGATTTTTTTTCTCCCGAAAGGGTTTCCCCACATAAATCACCATGTTATGGTATGCATGATATTTATATTTATTTATGTTTAGTTCTATGTAACTATTGAGAAGATTTGTAAAGTTTTCCATTATCCTCCTCTCAAGATTAGTGTATGAAGTTGTTCCACTATCTTAGCTTCCTTACAAGTGGTATTAGAGCTTGATCACCTTTGGTTTCAGTTGTGGGTTGTTGGTTTTTTGAACTAATCCAGATTTGAGTGGGAGCTTATGTAGAAGACACTTTGTGATCTTGTTGCAGGAATTTTTAGATAGAAAGTTTATCAGGGAGTGTAATACCCCTCTGTTTTGTCCTTTTGATCAACAATGTTTTGCTATTTTATGTTGTACTTTCTATTAGTACCTTGACTATGGTACTCGACTTCTATTTGATCGCTATCTATAAAGCGATGTTAATGTTATTTTTAGATGTGATGGTATTTTAATATGATCTTATCTTTATGTCATGTTTTGAATTAACATAAATGGATATTCAAACTAATGATGTCTATGCTTTGGATTATATTAGTATGTTAGATTTGTCAGTTAGCTACATTGTATTGGTGAAGGGGATGGTATTGCATCACTCGCTTGCGATCCCTTGCTATTCCGTGATTTCCTCTTCACGGTGTGCCTTATTTATGACATATTATTGCATGTGGATATACTCTTTGTTCGTAGGTTGACAGGTACATGACATCAACTCCACCTGGTTTCACAGGTTTGAGCGTGTCCAATGCCCAACGACATTTGATTGGGAGATAGTAGCTAGGTTTTTCGTGCCAAGTCGTCACCCTAATCATAGTGTGTTGTCAATCTTAGTGTGGTCTAGTTGTTTTAATATTGTTCAATTTGCCTTGTTTCAATTTAAATTAGAAGTTAGAAAAAGGTTAAAATAAATGCTTTTGTAACAAAGTTAGTGAGTAAATTTATCTGGTTATATGTTTGAAATGTGATTTAATTTATTGATTAATTTAATTTAATTAATAAATAATTGAATCTTGTAGTAGATTTACTTTATTAATTAATTAAATTATTTGTCTTGAAATGAATTAGATTATTCATTTTGGAAATGCATATATATTTGGTTTGAAAATGAAAATAAAAGAAAATGTTTAAAAAGTTCAATTTAGTAAATTTTTGAATTCAAAAATTAGAAAAGGGAAGATATTTGCTATTCTGTTTTAGAGAATTGATGAGAGTGGTTGTAGGATTTTTTTGGAGAGAATTTCATTATTATTAAATTTTCTTCACAAGTTATGTTCATGGAGTTTTGGAAAAAAATGAAAGAGAAAGAGGAAGAAATTGTTCAATTTTATGGGTTTTTGAAAAAAGCTTAAAGAATCTATGGAGCTGAAGAGGGAATCAAGGCACCATCAGGATCTTATCTCAACTTCAAACAAATGAGGTTCATGTCTTGTAAATGGTTTGCTTTTGAGATTTTTAAATTTTAAATATTGTGGTTGAAGATCATGTGGAAAGAGCTTTTGAATTCTACTGTTTGAATGCAAATGAAACACAGTTGGAATTTTGTTCTCCAAATTAGGAAGAAAACCCTTTTTTAAAATAAAATGCTTCAAAGGAAATGATTCCTTTGAGTGTAAATGATTGTTTCTTATATATATTATTCTGGTTTATCAATTTGTTCTGTTCATGTAAACCAGTAATGTTATATATATATATAGTTATATATATATATAGTTATATAGTTATAGTTATAGTTATATAGTTATACATATATATATAGTTACACACACACACACACACACACACACACACACACACACACATATATATATATATATATATATATATATACATATTTGATTTATTTTTTATATGTTCTGAAGGAGGGGTTATGCTGGCCAATTTTTTTTTAATAACTAGAAAAGGTGGATGAGGTTTCGTAGGGTTAAAACCCTCTTTTTTTTTTTCTTTTTTTTAAAATTATAAATAAAATTTGTAGAGGAGGGAGGCGGTGCTGGGGGCTCACCTCCCCACCATGCCCCCATGGGAGACACGTGGGAAGGGAGCCGCGCCCAGCGCGACCTTCCCAACCCCTGCCCACGGTTGTTGTGGGAACAACCACCCCCACTGTTGGCGGCGATGTTACACAACGCCTCCAACAGTGGGGACAACTGCTTAGACAGTCGTCACCTAGTCAATGCGCTACGCCCGAAACCCATGCCCATTCCTTGGTGCGCGGATCAAGAACCTCCACGCGGATCGAGGAGTAAGCCTAACCCTAGGGGGGATGATGTAATACCCCTCCGTTTTGTCCTTTTGATTGAACAATGTTCTACTATTTTATGTTGTACTTTCTGGTAGTACCTTGACTATGGTACTCGGCTTCTATTTGATCACTATCTATAAAGCGACGTTAATGTTATTTTTAGATGTGATGGTATTTTAATATGATGTTATCTTTATCTCATGTTTTGAATTAACAAAAATGGATATTCAAACTAATGATGTCTATGCTTAGGATTATATTAGTATGTTAGATTTTTCAATTAGCTACATTGTATTGGTGAAGGGGATGGTATCGCATCACTCGCTTGTGAGCGCCCTGTGATTCTATGATTTCCTCTTCACGGTGTGCCTTATTTATGCCATATTATTGCATGTGGATATACTCTTTGTTCGTAGGTTGATAGGTACAGGATATTGACTCCACCTAGTTTCACAGGTTTGAGCATGTCCAATGCCCAACGACATTTGATTGGGAGATAGTAGCTAGGTTTTTCGTGCCAAGTCATCACCCTGGTCATAGTGTGTCGTCAGTCTTAGTGTGGTCCAATTGTTTTAATATTGTTCAATTTGCCTTGTTTCAGTTTAAATTAGAAGTTAGAAAAAGGTTAAAATAAATGCTTTTGTAGCAAAGTTAGTGAGTAAATTTTTCTGGTTATATGTTTGAAATGTGATTTAATTTATTGATTAATTTAATTTAATTAATAAATAATTGAATCTTGTAGTAAATTTACTTTATTAATTAATTAAATTATTTGTGTTGAAATGAATTAGATTATTCATTTTGGAAATGCATGTATATTTGGTTTGAAAATGAAAATAAAAGAAAATGTTTAAAAAGTTCAATTTAGTAATTTTTTGAATTCAAAAATTAGAAAAGGGAAGATATTTGCTATTCTGTTTTAGAGAATTGATGAGGGTGGTTGTAGGAATTTTTTGGAGAGAATTTCATTATTATTAAATTTTCTTCACAAGTTATGTTCATGGAGTTTTGGAGAAAATTGAAAGAGAAAGAAAAAGAAATTGTTCAATTTTGTGGGTTTTTGGAAAAATCTTAAAGAATCTATGGAGCTGAAGAGGGAATCAAGTCACCATCAAGATCTTCTCTCAACTTCAAAAAAATCAGGTTCATGTCTTGTAAATGGTTTTCTTTTGAGATTTTTAAATTTTAAATATTGTGGTTGAAGATCATGTGGAAAGAGCTTTTGAATTTTGCTGTTTGAATGCAAAGGAAACACAGTTGGAGTTTTGTTCTCCAAATTAGCAAGAAAACCCTTCTTTAAAATAAAATGCTTCAAAGTAAATGATGCTTTTGAGTGTAAATGATTGTTTCTTATATATATTATTCTGGTTTCTCAATTTGTTTTGTTCATGTAAACCAGTAATGTTATATATATATAGTTATACACACACACACACACACACACACACATATATATATTGACAAATATATATATATACATATTTGATTTTTTTTTATATGTTCCTGAAGGAGGGATTATGCTCGCCGATTTTTTTTTAATAACCAGAAAAGGCAGATGAGATTCTGTAGGGTTAAAACCCTCTTTTTTTTCTTTTTTTTTTTAAATTATAAATAAAATTTGCAGAGGAGGGAGGCGACACTGGGGGCTCACCTCCCCACCGCACTCCCATGGGAGACGCGTGGGAAGGGAGCCATGCCCAGCGCGACCTGTTAGGTTTTCAAAGGCAGATATCTAAAAGCTAAATGCAAATTTTATCAAATAAACCAGAAATAAAACACACAGAAAAATAACACAGAGAATTTAACGTGGTTCACCCAATGTAGGCTACATCCACCAAACCGCAACCATCCAATGATTTCATTAACCAGTGTAAAACCCTATTACAAAATCGCGAATAATCACATTTTCTTATACTACTATAACTCTATTACAAACCCCTTATAACTAGCTTTTTAGAAGCTTCTAGATTAGGGTTATACAAAGTTGGGGTTTTCCCCTTTTCGGTGATTTTTCCCTTTTTCGGTAATTCCACGAAAAAATAGGACAAAAATTTTTCTCGGGGGCTACCACCCTCGAACCCCCGTTTTCAGGGGCTGCAGCCCCCAAACCTCCGCCCGAGGCCCGACCTGGCCCCGAACCTCGGTGAGGATACATGAAGAGTGTACAATATACAATGATCAGTCGACACATACCAACAATCTCCCACTTGGAGACTGAACCTGGACGACACCGTTGCACTTACAGCTCCCACTGGAAATAAGCACCTTGGACCCTACTGCTTTGTTATGCTTTAATTCAACCTTGAAGGCCAACCGAAACTAAAGAGGAGCTCAACTTCTCCCTTATCACTGCCTTAGTAAACATATCCGCTGGATTTACATATGTATGTATCTTTTCCAGCTTTACTTGTCCATCCTCCATCACTGACCGAATGAAATGATACCTCAACTGTATGTGTTTGGTTTTAGAGTGCAAGGAAAAATTCTTTGCAAGATGTATAACACTCTGGCTGTCTGTGAACAAGTAATTTTCAGCCTGTTGTTTTCCCAACTCTTCCATAAAAAGTTGCATCCATATCATCTCTTTTGTTGCCTCTGTTGCAGCCACATACTCTGCCTTTGTGGTGGATAAAGCAACTACCTTTTGCAATCGAGATATCCAACTTACTGCTGCCCCACCAACGGTAAATACATAACTTGTGGTACTCCGCCTGGTATCAATATCCCCTACCAGATCTGAGGATACATGAAGAGTATACAGTATATAATGATCAGTCGCCACATACCAACAATCTCCCACTTGGAGATTGATTAGGCTCCACACCAAAACATGACCTTCCCAACCCCTGCCCACGGTTGCTATTACACAACGCCTCCAACAGTGGGGATGATTGTTCACACAACCGCCACCCAGTCAATGCGCGACGCTCGAAACCCGAAACCTGCGCCCATTCCTTGGCGCACGAATCAAGAACCTCTGACGGGTTTTTTCAATAAAGCAAAAAAAAGAATAATAAACAAAATAAAACTTGTTATTTTAAATTTATTTTATTATTATTATATTTAATAATAATAAAATATGATTTTTAAATATTTTATTATTATATTTTATAATAATAATTAAAATAGGCTTAGTAATAATATTTAATTTTATTATTATATTTTATAATAATAAAATATGTTATAGTATTCTTTTATTATTATATTATATAATTTTAAAATATTAATATTTAATATTGCACAATTTCGCCTCATGTAATTAAATGGATATGTATATATTTTTTTTTATATATACATGTTTTTAAATTTTGTTTTTTTCCTTGTGGCATGATTTAAATCAGATTGAGAAAATTTAAATGTAATGACTTTAATTATATCATTGTTTCTTTTTAATACGTTATTTCAAAGGAGATTTAGTTTTGAATTTTAAATGGCTATTTTAGACTGAAGAAACAATATTTATTTTAAAGCAATGTATTTTGCCTTGTGGAAATTAACTAGTTGATTGATCATGTATCTTAATGCTAATAGGGAAATTAAATGGTTAGTATTAATTTCTTCCTTATTAAAATGGCATATTTAATTCAGTTTATCTAATGCAATGCATTACTGAATGTTAAGGAGTATATGGATTTAGTGAATCCAAAGTAGATTTTAATGCTCGCCTTGATTATGAACTGTTTATGTTATCATTTGGGAAATGTGGGTCATAGCCTTTGACAAGTCTTCCAATTGGGTTTTCAAGGTAGTAGGTTGTCATAATGTGTTGGTCAACCTTGGGATTGCCTTGGGTAGTGCGTTTAACCAGTGTGTTACCCGGTTTCTATGAATGGGGATGTTTTGTGCCTCTTGGATTAGGAGTGGACTATGTGAGTTGTGCCTCCTTGTAAGGAGTGGCCTTGTTATCTTTGTACCTCTAGTGTTTGGAGAAGGTTTTGACTTATGTCACCTCCTGATAAAGGAGTGGTCGTGATATCTTGTTTGTTTGCACTTTGGCACCCTTGGTGATTGGGTTTGTTTGGTATGTTGTCAAGTAGAAGAGTGGCTTCTGTAGGGGCCAGAGCCCAAAGAGGTAAACTGGATAACCTTCGGAGGTGGTTTAATTAAGTGATAACTAAAATAATACTTAGAAGATTAGGTGGTGCTTCTTACTAATCAAGATAATTATGCCTCACTCATAGACACAAGTGCTCATTTAGACTTGGGATGAGTGGGAAAGCCTAGAATGGCAAGGTCATCTATCTTGTCTGTACGAAAGGTATTTGATTCCACATGAGTGAGTATGGGGGCCAAGATTCGGTTGAGGCCACAAGGATAACCCTTAGTGGGGGCCAGAGCCTATGAAGATTCCCAAAGGTAAACCCATGACGAACTGTGTGATGACACTTTGTCTAGGACAACAGTTGGTACTTGTTATTATGTGTATGGTTCTCTTAACATACCTAATCTGTTTCATATCTGGAAGCAATGTGACCATGTTTGAGTTGTACTTTTGATGTACTTATGTGGTACATGTGTTTGGTTGTGTCAGTAAGTTTAGTTATGTTTTAGCCTGTGTCTAGAGGTAGATGGTCTTGGCTAGGATTTCTTGTTACTATCTCCTAGCACGAGGGGTGGGCCTTTGGGTTCCACTTGGTTGGGTGGCGTGCACCTAAATCCGTTGAGCTTTCTTCATGTTCGTGTGGAGGAGACTTCCAGTTGGAGAGCTCGTGGGATTCAGTTCCAATTCTTGCTTTTTATCATTTTAGTTGCTCTTGTGATTTATTACCCCTCATTTGTTATAGAGGTGGAAGTTATAATTGTAACCTTATTTTCTGGACTTGCCTCATTCGGGGAATGAGAGATGTAAAATTATTGTTTAATTGTGAATAATGAAATTGAAAGTTATCTCTTATGCTTTGATGTATTTATCTTATTTGGAATGTATGTGTTAATTTATTAAGTAATTAAATGAATTGGTTTAAATTCATGTTTTTTTGTTGAGGTTCTATATAACCTCTGTCTTGTAACCTTAGAGGTTGTTGGCATTAGTTAGTGAAATTGCTTGTTAATTGTACTTAAACAAAAAAAATTAGTGCATTTAAGTAACTTTTTGCAACTTCCTCTAGGGTTGCATGGCGGGGCGTTACAGGGAGAATAGAGGTGGATAAGTTTTTTGGAAATAATTTTGAAATGTGGAAGCTAAAGATGGAGGATTTGTTGATAGATCGAGATTTGTGGGATGTTGTTGATGAGAATATTTCAAGGCCTAAAAATTCTACTTTGGCTACTGAATATGATGTTATGGACCGTAAAGCCAAGGGTATAATTAGATTGTTCTTTGAAGACTTTGTTTTAATCAATGTCCATGAAGAGACCTTTGCACAAAAACTATGGAAGAAACTTGGCGAGATCTATCAAGCCAAATATTTAGTGAACAATATTTTCTTGAGGAAGAAATTGTATTCCTTCAGAATGGAAGAGGGTGGATGAATTATAGACCACCTAGAAGCATTCAATATGTTGGTGGCTCAATTGGCATCAGTTGCTATCAAAATGGATGAGGAGGAGAAATGTCAGATCTTGCTTTGTTCTTTGCTTGATTTGTAGGATTTTCTTGTTATGGTTATTAGGAGTACGTTTTTTATATTGAAGATTGAAGATGTGGTGGGTTCTCTGCTTTCTAAAGAGATGAGGAGGAAGGTATCTATTAATACCAAGGAGGACCTAAATGTTCATGGAAGACCTAAGGAAAAAGGCAAGAAGAATGAGAAGCATGATAAATCCAAGTTGAAGGGGAGATCCAAATCCCCTAGAAAGTCTTAAGTTATTTGTTGGAACTGCGATAAGCCTAGACATATTCATAAGGATTGCAAAGAAGAAAAGAAGAAGAAAGAGAAGAAATTTGATTCTAATTTTGAGTTAGAGAAGGAAGATGGTGATGTATTCATTGCAACTTTGGCAACTCATGCAGGTAATGTTGCATGGTTAATCAAATCAGGTGCATCTTTCCATATGACCTTTAATAGAGATTGATGTTTTGAATATGAAGAATTTGATGGAGGTAAGGTGTACTTGGATGATGATTCCCATTTCAATATTTTTGGCCATGGTAAATTTAGAATTAGGTTTCTTAATGGTAGAATAAAAAGGATTAATAGTGTGTTGAATGTTGGCACTCTCAAATTTTGCAAATTTGAGGTGTCTGTTTCGAGAACTTTGCCTCTGCACTTTCAGTACATTTGAGGGGTCAATTTGAATGACCCACTTTGGAGAATCAAAATTCAGAGCTTGTTGATTTCCAAGCAAAACCCATTTGCAGATGTATTTGATTGACATATGTGAACATGCGTGTCAATTTTCAGCATCTCATGATAAGTTTTGTCAGGTTTTTGAAAAGTAAAGCTGGAGGGTTTTTGCATTGTTTTGTTGTTTGCAGATTGTCGGTTTGGTGAAACAGCCTCCTATTTGAGCTTGGATTTTGCAACCAGTTGACTGTCATGTCAAAATGAATGTTGTTCTGTGTTCTCCATACCTAAGTGATCTCAGGTGTCAGTTATCAGAGCCTAATGATTTGATTTGCTATTTTTAGCAGATCAAAACCAAATGTTGTTTGCTCAGTTTCACATCTGCATTCCTGACAACCTTTCTGATGGGTCAACCTTGATCGTGAATATCTTTTGATCAAAGATGTTTCATGGATTTTCCTTTTGCACACGTGCTCAGGGTACCTTAATGAACTCATGTGTTTGATGGCAGCTCACCAGGAGTTGTTTCACTATTTTTACAAATTGGCGATTGAGTGAGTTTTAATTGTTTCAGAATAGTTGTTGTTTTAGAAAGGTTTAGTTGAGCAACTTTGCCGATTAATATTTTTCTCCTCGTGACTTTTTTTTCTGAGTCGTTTGTTGCATTGCATTCCTAGAATGAATGACTACAGGTTTGGAAGTTCTCATTGCTTCACGATGTTATTTGATTGGTTTCCCAGGACGATTCCAGAGCCTACTGGGTCAGTTTTGCCCATTTTCCAAATGTGCCAGAAAGCAGATTTTAATGACAACCCAGTTTATAATTTTACTTCAAATACACTCAAGAGTTGTCTCTGATCATTTCAAGGTGAAATTTGTTTCAAAACGAAAAAAATTTAGCCAGACCCACATGGGGCCTGACATGCCTTGCACAGTTGTGGAGTTCTTCAAAGAGAATATTGCAGTCAAGGTTGTGAGGGCAGTATATGGTGGTGAATTGACAAGGTGAAAATCGTTATCATTTTCTTACACCAGTGCTTGTTTATCATGTTCCCTACAGTTTGAAAATACAAATGAAGTAGGGACAATGGAGCAAAATCAATATGTGAATCACCATCATGTGGCGTTAAATGAATCATTTTAGAGTATCTGAGGACATTCAGGAAAAGTGGGGAATCACAACAGTGATTTTGTCACAAGGGTATTCAAAGGTAATTGTACAACTTGCATCTAGGACTTTTATCAAACTCTCAAAGCATTAAGTTAAAGGGATTGAAGCAAAGGTAAATGAATTGGGATTTGTTGAAAAACACTTCAGAAATTTTCAATGCATACAAGATGCCCTCTTATTGCTTTGGATTTGGATGCATAGAGAGAGAATTTTGAGAATGTCAGTAACATGCTGATTACTAAAAGAAAATTATTTTGTACATCATAGAGGGTATAATTTATATACAAAATGGATTCGTTGAACAAACTTCAAAATTGAGACTGCCAGTGCGAAGGATAGGAAGATCCATTGAATTATAAATGATGGAGGAACTTTGTCAGCTATGAAGAGGGGGTGCACATCTTGAAGACAAAAAATTCAAATTAATGTGGTCTTAGGAATATCATGGGTGATGGCTGCACAAAGTGGATTGTTGAGAACAGTTCAAATATTAAAAAATGAACTAATATAACTGGCAGCTAGATTGCCATTCCTCAGGGGCACACATACTGGAGGGTGCAGTTTTGTAGTAGGTGAGAGATGGAGGGCCCGTGCCATCAAGTGCCAAGTAATGGTGGGCAAGCCAAGTGGAGGTGGGCGTGACCTGGAAATGGTTGGCGTGATCAACGATTGAAGAGGCTACACAATGAATGGAGATGTTGAGAGAGCCTCAAAAACCTTCACGCAAATGCAGTTCAAAGGGCGTGGCCAACATATAGAGAGGCCCACACCAAATATGGAGGGAGCACAATGAAAATATGGGAGGTGCACACATTTCAGGTATGGAGAAGACCAAGTGAGTAGAAGGTGCGGCCAACAGTGGTAGGCACAACTTTGCAGTATGGGAAGCTCACGCCTGGCAGGTGAGAGCCTTGTAATAGGTAAAAATACAAGGGGCATGAACAACATATGGAGGAGGCATGACCTGGAACTGGTCATAGACATCCATCAAAGCATAAGGAACATGAAGAGGATGAGTAGCAACCATGGATGCTCATGGACTGTGTAGAGCATGGTGAAATGTCGAGCAAACAGGATTAGGGCAATGCAAAGAAGGTGGAAGAGGATCCAATAGTGGAGATCGAGGGTGCATCTCCAACAAGATCTAGACTGTTCCATGCCATATCACAATCAGAAGCTTCTTACGGGTTAGTGATTGCGATGGCGCGAAGAGATGGGGAGAGGAGTGAATAAAAAATTTAAAATTAAATGTTTTGCTATAGTTTGGTCAAATGTTAAGTAAATGGTGGCCTCCAAAAAGTAAATATTAAAATATGTTTTCTCCACGGGAAGGAATGGGAGGTGGGTCCTAAAATAGTTTTTTAAATGGCATGGGTGTAATAAAAGAATGCCAAATGCATTTTAATAGTGATTGCCATTTATTTTAATGGGAGCCTCCAAGTGAATTTTTAAAATTAATTTTTACTTGAGGGGCTTAATATTGGGAAAAATTAAACCGCCCAACAATGTTTTTATTTAAAATATTTTATTTTAAATAAATGTTTGAGTGGGGGGGGGGGGGGTGGGGCCCGTTTCTTGTTTTCTCTCGGGTGTTGAGTTAAAATTTTAAGTGAAATAGTGAAATGCACGAGGAAAATATTTATGAGGTTTCATTTGATTTAAAATGAAGGAGTGTTTTAAATGAGATTTTAAAACATTATAATGCACAAGAATAGGTGAATAAAGTTAAATGTTTTATAATATGATTGTGCTAGGGTAAAAAGTGAATATGTAGAGTAAAATGCAACAAAGAGCAAAAACATAGATAAATGATTTTTTCTTCTAGCTAAAAGTAATGAGTGGAGAATGGACACATGAGCATTTTTTTGTTGGAGAACAGATTGAGCACATGCTATTTTGAAAACAAAATAAGGTTTGTTACAGGGAGAAGATGAAGAATATATTTTGCAGATTACTGTTCAACGGTGGAGATGTTTCCAGATGGCTTTTCTTGTTCGAATTTAGGGTTTTTTCTAGAATTTTTCTCCTCTACATATTATCTTCTTTTCTCATTGTAATAGGTTAGCAAGTCAGAAGTCTGGTGTGGAGCTGCATAGAAAATTGTAAAATCTGTAGTTACAGAGGCAATGCAAGTGGGTTTTGTGTCATTTTATTGTAAAATTTGAATTTATTGGGATTTGGTGTTTCATAATAGTACTGGCATTTGAGTTTAACTGATAAATCCAGGCTCATGTCTCTCCTATGTGAAAATGTATTCGAATTTTGAATGAAGTAATCAAAGGTTATTCTATTCATCTCACTGTTGTGGTGTGTGCAATTCTGGTTTTAGCTTTGATTCAAAGATTTAATTAAACTACTTAAATGAGATTGCAAATTGATATGTTATGTACAAGGATTTGGTAAGTAGTATTGAGTTGAGATACAAATTGGTGATATTGTAAGGTGGTATAATCAAATATATTATATGCTATGTGTTGAAATCTACTATGAACCATTAGGTGTTGGTGAATTTGACTCCTCCAATGGATATGGCACTGGTCTAATTTGCATATGTTCTTTGTGATTCAATGTTTGTTTGTGTTCACCTAGGGCTTGCTACCAATTTTAAACATAATGATTATCTTTCACCATGAAGTTGTGTTGTAACTATCTCACACTCCAAATGGCTGATATTGTTGATGAACCGCCAATTCTATTTAGTTTTATCTCATTTTGTTGAGCTATTATGTGAGATTATCTGTTTGAAGTTAATGATTGTTTATAATTTTGTTGCAAAAATTCTAAACTCATTAAGGGATCACCCTCCCGAGTCTTGCAAATCCCCAACTGTAGGAGGTTATTATTAAAATCCTCATCAGTTGGTCCATGGTCCTCCGAGTTTCCCTTGATTGGAATTGGAAATTCCATAGGTAGATTAGGAGACAAACCTAGTTTACAATAAAAAACACCAATATTGAATATCCTTGGATTAGTGTGAAATTTGTTATCTATGAGAAAACTAATAAAGGCAGGTGATAGTAATTTTTGATGTAGAATGCAAGATGGTTAGAGGTGCTACGGTGATTGCTAGAAGTATCAGATATGACACATTGTATAAGCTTGATGCATGCTTTGTTGAGTGCAATAGTACTGTGAAAAACAAGTTTGTAGAAGAGGTGAGGGTTTCATCTTTAGTAGATGGTCATGGCTTCTAGGTACCTAGGTGTGCTCTTTCTTCTAAAGCAAAGTCACCTACAAAGAAAAGTATGTTATGGCACTAGAGACTTGGTCACATTGGAGAAAAGGGTCTAAGGACCTTGAAAAATAAATTTTTTTTGAAGGGTTGTCTGATTGTAATCTTGAATTTAATTTATGTGAGCATTGTATTCATGAAAATCAAAACCATGTCTAGTTTTACTCGAGTTCTCATAGATCTTGTGGTGTATTAGATATTATTCATTCTAATGTGTTTGATCTTGTAGATGTTCCTTCAATTGGTAAATCCACATATTATGTTTCATTTATTGATGATTATAGTAGGGCATGTGTGTATTTTTTGAAGAGTAAATTTGGAGTTTTCAGTCGATTTAAAGAATTTAAAGCAATTGTTAAGTTGCAGACTAGAAAGAAAATAAAATGTTCAAGGACTAATAATGGTGGTTAATATTGATCTAGTTATTTTGATAGATGTTTTAAAGATTGTGGTATTCATTAAAAAAAGACAAATATGTATTCTCCACAATAGAATGGAGTTGTAGAAAGAATGAACAAGACATTGATGGAGAAGGCTAGGAGTATGTTGAGTGGTGTTGGTCTAGAACAAAGGTTTTGGGTTGAATTTGTTGTTGTTGCTTGTTAATTGATTAATAGGCCTCCTGCATAAGCTATTATTGATAATATGCCTATATAAGAATGGTTGGGCTACAAGCCTTCATTAATACATCTTAGAATTTTTTATTGCGAGGCATTTGCACGTGTGCCAAAGGAGAAGCTAAAAAATTTAGAGAACAAGGTTGTGAAATGTATTATCATTAGATATAGTTATGGTGTGAAAAGATACAAGCTTTGGGATCCTATTGCAAAGAAGGTAATATATAATCGAAGTGTTATTTTTAGAGAAACTAAGCCTTCTTTTGTTACATTGTAGCCAGAACAAAGTAAATAGGATGATGTGATTCAATTTCCTTTTACACCTAAGAAATTTGAATCTAGGCCCATAGATAGACAAGAAGTTTATGAGAGCTCATCTAGCTTTGAATATTTAGAAGAGGAAGAACCTCCAACTCAGCTTGTTCGTCGGTCTACAAGGAATAGACAACCACCTGAAAGGTATTCACTTGATGATTGGAGATGTATTTTTTCTTTGAATACTAATATAGATGAACCTAGATCAGTAGAAGAGGCATTAGGTATGAATGATATAGAATCCTAGAAGATTGTTATGGATGAAGAAATGATAGCTTTGAAAAAGAATGATACATGGGATTTTGTACCATTGTTTGAGAGAAGAAAACTTGTTGGTTGCAAATGGGTGTTCATGAAAAATATTGGTTCAAATTAAGGTATTGATAAGTACAAATCAAGGCTGGTTGTGAAAGGTTACTCTCAAGTTGAGGGTGTTAATTATGGTGAGATATTTTCTCTTGTTGCAAAAATAACATCTATTATATTTTTTCTTTATATTGTTGTTGCTTATGATTTAGAGGTTGAGAAAATGGATGTGAAAACTTCTTTCCTTCATGGTGACTTGGAGGGGGATATTTATATGATAAAACCATAGCACTATGTAGTGAAAGGTAAAAGAAAATTGGTTTGTAAATTGAAAAAATCTATGTATGGCCTAAAAAAAAGTCCTAGGATGTGGTATCAAAAATTTGATACATATGTGTTGAGTTTGGTATTTGAGTATTCTAAATCAAATCATTGTGTTTATTATAAAATTGATGGTGATTGTTCCCTTTTAAAAGAGAGTGAACGAAAATCTATGGCTTGGCCATAGTAATTATGTCAATTAAATTTTGCAGAGGTTTGATATGTAGGATTGTAGACCATTGTGTGTTCTTGTTTCAACTGGAACAAATTTATCTATTTCAGATTGTCCAACATCCCCATCAGAGATGGAAGACATGAGCATAGTGTCTTACCAGAGTGTAGTTGGAAGTTTGATGTAGGTTATGGTTTGTACTAGATCATACGTTGCCCAAGTAGTGGGATTTATTTCCAAATATATGTCTAATCTTGGTAGAGTTCATTGGGATGTAGTTAAAAGATTCTTCAAATATTTGCACAGGTGATGTTGATAGTAGATGATCCAATAGTGCTTATGTGTTTACTTTATTTGGTGGTGCAATCAGTTGGATGAGTAAGCGACATGTTGTCATTGATTTTTCCACTACTAAAGTTGAGTATATGACAACTACTCATGCTTGTAAAGAAGCCATTTGGCTTAAGATTTTGTGTTCAAATATTGGAATAAAACAAGGTGCAGTGATAATTTATTGTGACATTCAAAGTGTTATATGTCTAGCTAAGAACCTGACATTTCATGCCAAGACCAAGAACATTGATGTAAAATATCATTTTGTTAGAGATATGGTCAAAGATGGAAGGGTGAAGTTGGTTAAGGCAGAGACTTTGATGAATGTTGTTGATTCTTAACTAAGCTTGTACGTATAGATAATTTCATATGGTGTTTAGAGACTATGGGCCTTTCAGCCCCTAGAAATTAAGAGATGATGATTATACAGCCTCTTGTTGCCCTTTCAAGGTGTTTGAAAAGAGATTTTTGGGAAAATGTGTCTCAACCTTGCACTTACATAAGGTATTGTTGATACGCAAGTGACAGGGGGGACATGGGGGGGTCCCCCCTGTGAGGGATCTAGGGGATCATTTTGTTAGAGATATGGTCGAAGATGGCAAGGTGAAGCTAGTTAAGGTAAAGAATTTGATGATTATTTAACTAAGCATGTGAGCACAGAGAATTTTAGACGGTTTTTAGAGATTATGGGCCTTTCGACCCCTAGCAATTAAAAGATGATGTTTATATACCCTCTCGTTGCTCTTGTAAGGTGTTCAACAAGTGAGATTTGTTGAGAAGATGTGTCTCAACAGGTTACAATTACATATGGTAATGTTGATACATAAGTGATAGGGGGTGTAGGGGGGTCCCTCCTTCCCCCCTCTATGAGGGGTTTGGGGGCCACACGCCCCGGAAGGGGCTTGGGGGAAATGTCCTCGAATGCTAAATTTTATGTATATTTTATTAATGTAAATTTGGACCATTCATCATTAGGTCTTAGATTTGACAACCAACATTTTGTTGGATTCACTTGCCCTAAAAGACAACCCTATTTTATGAGGGAATTGTATTACAACTATGTATTGTGATGTATTTTGAGAGTTTGATAGCAGTTGTGTTGCCTTTGGATCTCTGGTTGGTGATACTCTTGTGAGAAGATTTCTTTGCAAGTATATTGTAATCTTTACAATTTCTAAATAATAAATTGGGTGGCTTTTGGCGTGTGGGTTTTTCTCTCGAAATGGTTTTCTCCATGTAAATCACTGTGTTGTGGTATGCATGATATTTATGTTTATCTCTATTTAATTTTTTGTAACTGTAGACATCTAAATTTGATCACTTCCATATGATCAAAATTGTTTACTCTATCCATCTATGTCATTAATAGTGATTAAATAATTTATTTAATCATTATTTCATTTTCTGTCTAAGGTTCCTAAAGTATGTAATTGAATAATTAAATACTTTACCTTACACCTTTTCTTCTCTAAATTAAATAAATAGGACAATTTATTTAATTTAGTCATTTAACCCTTTTGATTAAAAATCAATTTTTAATTCCTCATTTTGTCTCTCCTTGTCACATTCTCCATAATCCTCTTTTAATCCAAATTAAATTAATTAATCTATGATTAGGATGTGCACCACTTAATCAAGATTAATTTCACATCCTCCATAATCTCCCACTTGCTTCTAATCTCTCATTAATTATCTTAATCCTATGTTTACACAACCTTAATCAAGGTCATTAGCCTAATTGGTACCTTGGTCAACTCTCCCCATCCCCCAAGGAATTTTTAATTCATTTTTATTCACCCAAGGCTCCTCTCTTCCCCATGTGAATTTTTAATTCGCATTTTATTCTTCCAAGGTTTACCCTATCCCCATGAAAATGTGACTTGTCATTTTACATGTGCCCAAGGCTTTTAGAACCTTGGACTTGTCACATCTCTCACATGTGGCAAATCCCCACCTTTTTGCAAACCCTCTCTTATCCACTAGATTCTTCCAATCATTGTGAATTTTTAATTCACTTTTATTCCTCCAAAGAATCTTTTCATCCCCCAAAGTACCTAAAAGGTACTTGTCCTTCATCCACCTCATGTACTTCTCTTTCACCTCATTTCCACATCATTCCATCCTAAGACATCTCACATTCCACATGCCAAGATATGAGGGCTTGTGAGTCCTCAACTCACCATAGCACTTCATCTTGATCTTGTTGGATCAATCTCAACCGTTGAATTCTTTAGAGAATTCAAATTATTTTATAAATACCCCCTCATTTCTCCCATTTTAAGGGATCAAATCTTTTGCTACTAAACTCTTGCCAATTTTCCATTTGAGCTCTCATCTCACAATTATCATACCTCCATCCATCTTGCATATTCAACCTAGCTTGTCATCCAAGGAACACACAACTCTTCAAGAATCAAAGGGCCAACCAAGGAAGGAGCACAAGAAAGGTATAATCATTTATCGATTGGTTATCTTACTTCTTTGCAACTCCATTTTCTTAGGCTAATCTTTTAAGGTGTCCTCTTTTATGTTATTGCTTTGTGTTGCATCATTAGTTTTGTTTAACATCTCACATTAGGAGTAGCATTTTAAAGGGATCACATTTCTAGCACGCCCGGTGGGACCCACAAACGGGTCCCTTTACTTCACGTTTGTTGTTGTTTAAGTTCTTTGCAGGTTCAGGTCACAAAGAGGTGGATTTACGCCGTAGAGGGGTGGACTTTCCCTCCCGAGCGCTGCAGAGGGGCGGATACACCCTCTTGTTCCAATGTTTCTGACAGTTTTTACTGTAGAAGTGTGGATATTCCCTCACGATCCAAAATTTTTGACAGTTTTTATTGCAGAAATGCAGATACGCCCTCGCATTTCGACGTTTTTGCTAACTCTTTTACTGCAGAAGTGCGGATATGCCCCCACATTCTGACATTTTTGCTAATTGTTTTACTGAAGAAGTGTGGATACACCCCTATGTTCTGATGTTTTTGCTAACTATTTTATTGCAGAAGTGCGGATACGCCCCCACGTTCTGATGTTTTTGTTAATTATTTTCTGTAGAAGTGCGGATACACCTCCATGTTCCGATGTTTTTACTAACTATTTTCTGTAGAAGTGCGGATACACCCCCGTGTTTCGACGTTTTTGCCAATTGTTTTATGTAGAAGTGCGGATACGCCCCTGGGTTCTGACATTTTTGCTAACTATTTTTTGCAAAAGTGCGGATACGCCCCCATGTTCTGACGTTTTTGCTAACTGTTTTCTGTAGAAGTGCTGATACGCCCTCGTGTTCTGACATTTTTGCTTACTATTTTCTGCAGAAGTGTGGATACCCCCCCACGTTCTGACATTTTTGCTAATTATTTTTTGCAAAAGTGCGGATACACCCCCATGTTCCAACGTTTTTGCTAACTATTTTCTGCAGAAGTTTGGATATGCCCCTGTGTTCTGATGTTTTTGCTAACTGTTTTCTATAGAAGTGCGGATATGCCCTCGCGTTCCAATGTTTTTGCTTACTTTTTTTTGCAAAAGTGCGGATACGACCCCATGTTCCAACGTTTTTTCTAACTATTTTCTGCAGAAGTATGGATATGCCCCCGTGTTCCGACATTTTTGCTAACTGTTTTCACCAGAAGTGTGGATACACCCTCGTGTTTCAATGTTTTTGCTAAGTGTTTTCTGCAAAAGTGCGGATACGTGGATACGCCCCCTTGTTCCGACGTTTTTGCTAACTATTTTTTTGCAGAAGTGCGGATACACCCCCGTGTTCCAACGTTTTTGCTAACTATTTTCTGCAAAAGTGCGGATATGCCCCCATGTTTCGACATTTTTGACAGTTTTCTGCAAAGGGGTGGATACACCCTCCTGTTCCAACATTTTTCATAGCTAACATTTGCTTGCAAGGCCTTTATTTCATTCAAATTTTAAAGTTTTCCTTGTTGTTTTATCTATTCACTTAGCATAATTAGGGGGAAGTAATACTTGTTGTTTCCTGTGTCTTTTTTTCGTTGTGTTACCCTAAGGGGGCATTGGTTTTTTTTCATCTTCCCCTTGCATGTTGTGCAGATCTGGGGGTAGTTGGAAATGATTAGTGTCTTCTTCTTAGCGGGACCTGATTGAGGATTTCATCACCCCAAGGGACGATACCAACCACGCGTACCTGCAGGATATACAAAGGGGGGAGAGCCAAAGTTGTACCCCAATCTAGTTGTGTCGTAATTGGCGAAGCGTCAAAGCTAGGGTGATACCTAGATAGATGTGAAGAGTTGGTCTGAGCCTTTCAGTATCTCGTTGGGGTTCCCGACTGACGCTTGTGATAAACTGGTGTTCACGGTTGTGCCTCACATACCGAGCGTATATCGAGGACTCCCTAGAAACCTAGTTCATCCTAGAGTAAGACCTTTGCTAACCATACCCCTTAACACTAATCATAGGATTATGCTTGTTTAAAGTGTATTTTTGTGAAAAACCAGTAAATTTTGATAATTCAGCCTCATTGAGTCATTTCAAGTCCTTGCCATAATCCCATCATCCAAACCAAATCACTTTCCACTACAGAGGGGTGGATACGCCCCCCTATTTCAGCATTTCTCACTATAGAGGGGTGGATACACTCCCCTGTTTCAATATTTCTCACTGCAGAAGTGCAAATTTGCCCCCCTATTTCAACATTTCTCACTACAGAAGTGCAAATTCACCCCCTTGTTTCAGCATTTCTCATTGGAGAAGTGCGGATACGCCCCCCTATTTTAGCATTTTTTACTACAAAAGTGGGGATACGCCCTCCTGATCCACTGTTTGACTACAGAAGTGCAGATACGCCCTCCTGAATGAACAGTTTCATCCATTTGACCATTCAAAACCTCCGTTTAACCACTCCAAGTCTCTATTTGACCATTTGATCATCCTAAACACTCATTTAACCAATCCAAACATCCATTTGACCATTCCAAACCCTCATTTAACCTTTCTAAATGTCCATTTATCACATTCCCATTGATCATTTCACAATTTGGGAAACCCATTCTACCATCTCACCGTGTGACCTAAAAATTTACACTCTATAAAAAGATCATTCCATCAAGACATCTTCCATTTGTATTCATCATCATCTCTCAACACAAAATCCCTTAAACCTTGTTTTTTGAGTTATCTCTTGAACTGACCAAGGCGTTAAGTTTGATCATTATCCTACATATCAATCCGCTTCTATCTTGAGTTTGATTTGTGTTGTAAGTCAACATCATTGGACCAAATCAATCCCCTTCTATCTCAAGGTGGATTCGGTGTTGTAATCATTGATTAACCAGTTTAATCCGATCAACCAATGTATTACATCACCTAGGGTGGCTCCCGAATTGGGTTTAGGACCCTTTCCATCAAATCCCATCCTCATCGAAAATCATCAAATTGATACATCAATTCATTCATCAACTTATCCAAACAATCCAATCCAATCTATCCAAATCTATCAAAATCTCATCATCCAATTAGAATCATCCATCAACCAATCCTTATCCAATCATCAAATTAATTGATACATCATCAATTGATCCATAATCCAATCCAAAACAAACTTATCCTATCATATCCTCTGATCCAATCCCAATCTAAGCTCCAATCCCATTCTAATCTGAGTGTTAATCCCATCATCCTAATCTGAGCTTTTATCCAATCCCAATATGAGATTTCATCCAATCCCCATATGAGCTTCCAATCCATCCTAGTTCTCTATCCATCATTCATTCTTTCTTGCTAATCTATATCCATCATGAATCTCTATCCCCCTCTCACACGACCAATAATAGTAGTCAAGGGGAATCCTAATTGCATCGATGACGATAACGAAAATCTTGTTGATCATGAAGATTGTTATATAGATTCCCTTGACGCTATCATTGCTAGCAAGCTCTCTCCAATCGCCTCCCAAAATCCCACTACTTCTTCGAACTATCCCACTATGCCTTCATCCACATCTAATAACGGTCCTTATGCTACCTTTGACAAGGGATATCCAACATCCTCACCATTGGCATATTCATCATATCCCCCCTCTCAACCTCTATCCTATCCAACATCCACATCCTCTTTTCCTCATCATCAACAACAATCCTAATACCTCTACCTTAATCCCACATCCCAATCTTCCCATCCTAATCCAATAGCCACACCTTCCTATCACAATCCCCCATCCCAATATTCCTCCTATCCTAATCCACTATATCAATCCACTCATTCTAATCTACCATCCATATCCTCCTATGCCAACCCACCATACATGTCTTCCTATGGTGGTCCACCACCTCAATCTTCCTGTTCTAATCCAACATCCACACCTTTCTATAACAACCCCCCATCCCAATATCCTTACATTAAGTCCACATCTCCCCATTATAATACTTCATCCACATCTTCCTTCTATCACTCCCCATCCCAATCTAATCCAACATCTACATCCTCCTACATCACTCCCCCTTTTCCCACATTATATCTTAATCTTCCATCTAATCATAATCCTCCATCTCCTCCAACTACTCCTAGTTCCCCATCTAGTCCCATCCACTCATCTAATCCACCAATCCCTAATCATAATCCTCCATCTCCTCCTAGTCCTCCATTCATTCCTATCCCTTCATCTAATCCTAATCCTCCATCTCCTCCTAGTACTCCATCCAATCCAATCCCCTCATCTAATCCTAATCCACCAATCCCTAATCCTCCATCCGTTCCCCTCCCCTCATCTAGCTCTGATCCACCAATCCCTAATCCTAATCCTCCATCCATCCTTGATCCCTCATCCAATCCCATCCACTCATCTAATCATAATCCTCCA
>CM021103.1:266943328-267038638 GCA_007115665.2 Sequoiadendron giganteum
CCATCCAAGTCAAAGAACATCTAGGCACACATGGTCTTGGATATATCTCCCAAAACCCACACTCTAAAGATGTTGGTACAACCTCCGTACATCCTAAACGATCCTTTTCTAAAGGCATAAGAGATACTTTCCATCATTATACCAAGTCATTTTCCGCTATCCCCCCTCCTCCATCATATTACCTAACAACAACCATCCATATTCCTCCCTCATCCTCTGAAACCATTTTGGGTCCTTATGTCCCTCCATCCATCATTGCTCATCCTCCATCTACTATGGGTTCTTATATCCCTCCATCAAACCCCACACATCCTCCATATACACAGTCTAGTTTGGGTCCTTATATCCCAAAATCACCCCCTCCATCTTATCCTATTCATCCTTTCATTCATCCACCCCCTCTCCCTCGTACACAGCATAAAAATCCTACCTTCATAACTCCTAATGAGGATCAAAAAGGCACATACCTACACATTCTCCATCTACACATAATCCCTATAACCCTACCTCCATTGCTTCACATCATCCATCTCCTCGCATATATCCCCTTGCTACTAAAAGCACTTTGGATGCCAAAGCAAAAATGTATAAATCCAAATGTCCATATGAATCTAAAGCTCCTCATGTCCCCTTCAAAAGACATTGTTGAAGAAAAGAAAAATCAAGTCCAAAATCCAAATCAATCCAAAAGGCCCACCAAAGAAAAAATAAAAACCATGTGGATCCCAAAGAAAAAAGGTGCCATACCTTCAATTGAAAAGTCCATAATGACATCCAAAGTTGCTATTCCCCCACAAAATCATTCACCTCCTTCATCTCCTAAATTTATTTTGGGTCCCTACATCCCAAAAATCACTATCCCAACTCCTCCATTATTGCCACCCTCTCCATCCATTCCTCCACCTATCTTTTCACATCCACCACATGTGCCAATGTTGGTCCTGAACACCTTCCCCTATCACCCATCTACTCCATCATTCCATCCATACACTTTTCAACACCCCATCCACTATCCCCCCTATCTACCCCATCAAATCCCTTTAATCCATCCTCTTGCATAATCCATCCTTGCTAATAAGGTTGTACCAACATCCAAATAGTTGCTTCAAATATGGGCTCTTATTACCTCATAGGGAACTCGATGCTTCAGTCCATCCATCTCCTTAACAACTATCCTCTAAATCCACGTATCCATATTTTTATCCATCTTCATCTACATCTTACTCCAAAAAGTCAAAAAGAGGAAAAATACAAAAAATCAAAAAATCAAAAACAAAGAGAAAAATTAGAAAAATACAAAAAAATCAAAATAAAAAAAAGAGAAAAAAATCAAAAAAATAAAAATAAAAAAAGAGAAAAAATCAAAAAAATAGTAAAGAGAAAATCATTCGTCCAATGGTGAAAACTTGGCAAACAAGCGCCTTGGATACGTACCATGATGAAAACCTGGCAAACAGGCTTCATGCGTAAATTCCCCATCTAGTTTCCTTCCACGATTGAGGGCAACATCCACTTACGCATTCCTTTCCTCCATCTCCTACATCTGCCTATCTTCCGCATCCTATCCATCCTATCCCATTTATCCCACTCCCTCCATCTTCCTTGTGATCTTGATAAATGTAGGGGAAAACCTATATACATGCTTTGGAAACCTCTTGGCATATATTCCCCTCATCCATACACTATCATATTCGTTATCCACCTCTCTATCTTCCATTATCCGTGCATCCTATCCAAATCTCTCTATTGTCCATGCATCCTATCCACCTCTATCTATCTTCCATTGCCCATCTCACTCCCTTATCCACCCATTTTGATATCCCTCTTGCCTCGTCATGCATGACACATCTAGAATGGGGGCATCTCCTTATTTGCAATTGGGTCCTTGGAGACATCGTCCATCCATTCTACTAAGTAATCCTCTCCATCTCCCCATCCTACCCATCCTTACCTCCCCATCCATTTATCCATCCAGTCATCCCTTCCATCTACCAAATTCTTATCTTCCTATACTCTCATCCACTAGTCCTTTTCATCCTTTCATCCTTATCTACCCCCTTCCTCTATCCTCTTATCCTAGCCTTACATATTTCTAATATCCTCTCAATCTTCATCACTCATCTATCCATCATCTATCCACCTATCTTTGCATCTTCTTATCCATCCATCCCTTTCCCTATATTTTCGTCCTATCTCATCATCACTTGTCATTAGTATCTCACTATAGGCTACCCCCATGCACTCCAATGCCATTCACATCCTAATTCATCCCTCCTATCTATTTCCTACATATTTTCAATATATTATCACTCTTCATCATTCATCTATACATCCTCTCATCCTCCCAATTCATCTTCTAATAATATAGATCACTATCCCATCCCCGAGCTTTGAATAACCCACATCCAACATATCGACCATCCCATCTGCATGGCCTATCCTAGATCATCATATCCGCTCCATCCATTTATCTTGGTCATCTCATCATCCCTTATCCATTGTTCGTCGTCGGTCTCTTGTCAAACTACTTTGCCCCTGCGCTTTCATGTAGGCAAGGTCGATCATTTGATCCACCCCCAGGGTTCTATCTTTTGTCTATCTTGTCCTCTTCCATCGTCTGTCTTTGGCCTTGTGTTGAACTAAGTTGCCCATGTGCTTTCACATAGGCAAGGTAAATCATTTGATCTTCCCCCTAGGAATTTGTCCATCTGGTCTTTGTCATCCATCGAGGTCTTCATTATCCTCTTTCCGCTTTTATCCATGGTCTTTTATCGAACTACGAGGGCTCTACACTTTCACGTAGACAAGGTTGATTTTTGATCAACCCTCGAGCCCCTAGGTCTTAAGGGTGTGTTGTCTTGTCGTGTCGTCAAGTATGTCCCTATCCTAGCTGGTGCTTACAAACAACGGTCATCTGTATCACAAGATTCAATAAATTTCAACTATCCTGTGTCATGTCGATCAACCAATCTATCCTCCATCTTTGGTCTCAACATGATGTATCCTTCCTAACAGGCCGCATCAATCCCATCCATCCTTTTGATCCTATGGCAAAGGAAATTTGAAATTGATTGTGATCTTTTGTTTATCATTTGAGCTCCCCATCATGACTTTTCATGGTCGCCTTGATCTATCATATCATGGTGTGCTTTGACTAGTAAACATAGGGACATATCTTGCTCTTTTATCTATTTTTGTCTTCTTGGTTGTCTCGCGTAGTACCCAGCAAGATCCTCGAGGTCTTGTGTTATGTTGGGGTATCCTTTTGTGCTTGTGGTTACTCCAATACCTGGCTTAACCAAAGTCATCGCGAATTTGGGGTGTTGGGATAGCCTTCTTGTTTGTTGTGTTTGTTCATGCATTAGACATTAATTCGTCTTGGTTTACATACCCTAATGCTCGATGTCTTATGCTATAGCAAAAATCAGTGCTCTAAAGATTGCAAATTGAATTAGGATTGCATTTCATTTTCCATTCCATCATCATCTTCATATCCCCTTCCATCATCTCATCTCTCATCTTTTCCCACATCGCTTGATCCTTCATCACTCATCCGCCCTTCTGCCCTTTTCTAGCATGGATCCACACTTCCTGGGGGCAGATCCGCCCTCTTCTGGGGTGGATCTATGCTTTCGAGGGCGGACCCGCCCCTTTCCAGGGAGGATCCGCCCTTCCAGGGTGGACCCGCCCCTTTATGGGGTGGATCCAACCTTCTGGGGGCGAATCTTCCCTTCTGGGGGCAGATCCACCCTTGTAGGGGAAAATCCACCCTCTTTCGGGGTGGACCCGTCCTTCTGCAGTGGGGCAAATCCACCCCTCTACGCGTTTCCAAGCCATTTTTTTCCCTTCCCGGGGGCGCCATTTGCAAACTGTGCATTGGATCGACTTCGTTCAAAAGGAAAACTTGCTTATTTTTTTGAGCTCTTTCCAACCATACCTTTCATTTCTTCCTATCAATAAGTTATCTGAAACCCCTCTCTTTTCCCTCCCTTTTTAAGGGGTATTTTTTTACTTCTTATTTACCTTTTTTTCCTCGAACTAATCCCTCCCCTTCCCGGGGCCGCCATTTGCAAACCGTTTGTCCATTTGAATTTGTTCAAAAGAAAAACTTGCCTAATTTTTTGCACTCTTTCCAACCATATCCTCTATTTCTTCCTATCAAGAGGTCACCTGAGACCCCTCTCTTTTCCCCCGTCACCCTCTCGAGGGGGCATACCCTTCCCATTTATCCATTTTCCCTGTTATAGTCATTCATTTGCAGGATTGGGGCATCTTCATCCATTCTCCGCTAATTGGGCCACTCAAGTCCTCCTCCCCATGCTGGGGTATCATCTTCCGGTTACTTCCTCTATAGAGTCATCTGCATTTTATTTTTCTTCGAAGCACGGTTATTCTAACGATACTTCGAAGAGGGGAAAAATGTAGACATCTAAATTTAATCACTTCCATTTGATCAAAATCGTCTACTCTATCCATCTATGTCATTAATAGTGATTAAATAGTTTATTTAATCATTATTTCATTTTCTGCCTAAGGTTCCTAAAGTATGTAATTGAATAATTAAATACTTTACCTTACACCTTTTCTTCTCTAAATTAAATAAATAGGACAATTTATTTAATTTAGTCACTTAACCTTTTTGATTAGAAATCAATTTTTAATTCCTCATTTTGTCTCTCCTTGTCACATTCTCCATAATCCTCTTTTAATCCAAATTAAATTAATTAATCTGTGATTAGGATGTGCACCACTTAATCAAGATTAATGTCACATCCTCCATAATCTCCCACTTGCTTCTAATCTCTCATTAATTATCCTAATCCTGTGTTTGCACAATCTTGATCTTTTTGGATCAATCTCAACCATTGAATTCTCTAGAGAATTCCAATTATCCTCTAAATACCCCCTCATTTCTCCCATTTTAGGGGATCAAGTCTTTTGCTACTAAACTCTTGCCAATTTTCCATTTGAGCTCTCATCTCATAATTATCATACCTCCATCCATCTTGCATATTCAACCTAGCTTGTCATCCAAGGAGCACACAACTCTTCAAGAATCAAAGGGCCAACCAAGGAAGGAGCACAAGAAAGGTAAAATCATTTATCGATTGGTTATCTTACTTCTTTGCAACTCCATTTTCTTAGGCTAATCTTTTGAGGTGTCCTCTTTTATGTTATTGCTTTGTGTTGCATCATTAGTTTTTTTTAGCATCTCACATTAGGAGTAGCATTTTAAGAGGATCATAGTAATTATTGAAAATATTTGTAGTTTTTCATTATCCTCCTCTCAACATTAGTGTAGGAAGTTGTTCTGCTACCTTAGCTTCCTTACAATTTGGACCCTTCAGAAATTAAAAAACTGAAAGTGTAGGGTACATAGGTCCTCTAGATTGCTCAACAAGCTATTTTTCTAGGATAATGTGCGACTGTCGAATGACAATGCACCATGCTAGTTTTTTGTACACACAAAAAGTGGAAACTACCACATAACGACACAAAATAATCTACACAGACTTCTGGATGTGGAAGGGGTGCAAAATGCAAATACACAGTGAACGATAGAAATAGAAATGTGAAAGAAACTTAAATGAAAATGACAAGAAAATTTTTAGTCTATCACTAAAGATGTTTGATTAAATCCAAGCTTTCTCCAAGTAGTTCTTCTATATGCACCTACACACACAAGACCAAAGAGAAATGTTTAGGTAACTGTATAGGAGTTTGTCTTAATCAAAAACCCATATTGGTGTTTCTACCTCCATGGACAACCACTCCCAAGAACAAAAACCAAGTATCTTGTTGGTGCAGTGAAGAAGTAATGAGAACCTCCAAGATGACAATGGCCTCTTTTCAAGATAAGCTTGTGTTTGCAACAACGGAGTTTACTTTGGAAGCTGTAGAAGAGTTATTTTAAAGATATGCATAAAGAGAGATGGAGAATGTTGTGAATGATCAAGAAGTGCTATAGAATGGTGAAAAATAAGAGAAGAGGGACTTGTGTGTAATTTCCAAGAGAGCAAGATTGAATGAATTGAATCATCAAGAAAGAAGGAATTTTTGGTTCAAACAACCTACTCGAGCAATTCCCAACAAGATTACAGGTTAGTAGAAGCATTACACTACCAAAAAGTGGTAGGTGTAACATCTCAATGAACATCTTTGTCATGGATTTTTGTGAGATGCGAGCACAGTGTGCAGACGTCTTCATGGCACACGTTGATCTGTGAGAAAATCTGAATAGTTGAAGAACTGGACATGCCAGGTTGCAAAAGATGGTTTGGATTGGACAAGAGCATAATTATCTTAAAATTTATCCAAAGGGGCAGATGTATGTAATTTGAAATTGCATAGGATGGAATTTACAACAGGGTGGATGAGTGAGAATCACAAAGCACTTGACACAAACACATAACAAACATGGAATTCAATTTGTTGGCTCACATGAAGATAGGAATACAAATGTGTTGTAATCTATCTTTGTGTATTGATTGATTGAAAATACATAAGATGGCATTGCTATTTAGGCCCTATTAAGTTGTGTCTTCCTCTCAAATTAGGGGGTTTCCTAGGGGAAAGTGTGTGTTGTGATTACCAATGTTTTCTTAGATTTTAATAGTCGTATTTGAGCATAATTACATCCCAAATTTTTATTAAAAATATATGAGTAGTTTGTATTTCAATATCTAAATGATTTGAAAGATACAATTTCAATTTTTTTAGTGATTACAATTCATTTTGGAATAAAAAAATATTCAAAATCATGGGGAATCAAGGTTAAATGGATTGTATGATGGTGACAAGGTCTTCAAGTGATGAAAAATTAGTCTAAGAGAATCTAGAGATAAGAACTCATAGTTGGAATCACGAAATTTGAAATGGGTGATTCAAATACAAAAATTTCAACCTTAGAAAATCATGTAAAACATGTAATGAAACATCAACAATGAATGACTTACCAAAATAAAATAGGAATACATCAAACTCAAATGATCTGAAACCAATTATCTACCAATTTCTTGGTTTGAGCTTCTACAAATAAGTACTAGAGATGATGGGAAAAAAGAGAAGGGTGGAAATGATCACATTTGGGAAGAGAGCTTGAGGTATGAATTGGAAATACCCCATTTGAAGTTGAAACCAAGATAGATGTTAAAACCTTTCAAGATCAAGTAGATGCAAAAAACTGACATACTTGGATTGAGCAAATGAAGGTGAATTTTAGCATCTATAATGTGAGTAAATCACATTCAATTTTCTCTGCTTGGTTAAAAATGATTGAAAATTCTCTTGTATGGTGGGAAAACTATATATTTTCATGTGAGAATACGAAGAAACCAACTATGTATAGTTGGGAAAGCTTTGAAAATTGTCTAAATATTTTTTTATTCAATTGGTCATGAAACTGATCAAAAAATAAAATCAATTAACTTTAGGTGTAAATACCTTGATGTTTATGCTTGGTTAATTTTATGTCCATATATTTAGCGTTTAATATTGTTATACCTTATTCTTTTTGTTGTTGAGGTGTTCTCGATGTAATTTTGTGTTAGTATTTGAATTTGATTGTATATTGCATGGTGCATTTGATACTCTTGTGTCTAGATTTGATAGTGTTATACTTTACCTTACCTCTATAGACACACAAAAACACACATGTTCATTGATGGATGTTAATTTTTTTTCATGGTTACTTTTCTATCCATCGATTTAGCTTTTTTACTAATTATTGTTATACCTTATTCGTTTTGTTGTTGAGGTGTTCTTGATGCAATTTTGTTTTGGCATTAAGATCTTGATTGTATATTGCATGATGCATTTGATACTCTCATATTTATATTTGATATTGTTATACTTTACCTTACTTCTATATATACACACACATGTTCATAGATGTATGTTATTATTGTGTTAGCATTTTAGATGATTGTTGGTTATCACATTTTCATGTTAGGATGATGTGCATTGACCTTGAGTTATTTTAGATGTAATGATTGTATGGATTATGTGACATTGTATCCCATTAATTTATTATGTGTTATTTTGGCTATTATATATGGTGTAAGTTGTTGGAAATTAAGGTGGTGCAGGAGCACCCCATAGTTCATCTAGGAAGGTTTTCTAGAAGGTTATTAATTGGCAATTTGTTTAGGCCAAATGTAGCAATCTCTTTCTATTTCTTGAGTTTGTGCCTTAGAGGCATTTGAGAACATGTAATGTGTTAGTAAAGGTCATGTTGACCATTTGTTAGATTGAGGTTTGGCTACAAGGATGGTTTAAGATCTTTGTAGACCTTTCTAGGTGTTAGTCTCTCTAAAATGTTGCAAATAAGGCCTATTGGAAATCACACAAGTGGCCATGGAGTAGTTAGGATCGAGCTTAACTTATTTAGAAACCTATATATGGTGTGCCTTGACCTGAAAGGAAGGTTGGAAGCTTTTGCATTGTTAAAAATTCATGAATACAAGTGAGGACAGTGATAAGGTTGTATAATTTTCTGAGTTTTGTTTTGAATTTGTGTGGTCAGGAGTGATCATGGCACTATGAGATTGTTATAGAATGTAGTGTAGTGGTATTTGAAGCTTTGTGTGGTATTATTTTGTTAGGGTGTTCAATTTCCAAGCGTTGTTTAGTAGTTAGTTTGTTTCTTTTAGTTGTTCTGACAGACAGCCTGTAAAGAATGGAGGTTTAGTTACATTCCCACTGTAATTTGTGTACGAGCCCTTGGGAATTTTGACTAGGCTCCATTTCTGTAAATAGTATAGGGTTAGGAGTTAGGAAATCACTGTAGAAGTCTTCTCCTAGGCGAGCTTGACAGTGCCCGACTAGAGAAGACAAGAAGTGCAGAGCACTTGACTTGTAGGGGTGTCCATCTCCTAGAAAAGCACGGTGTGCAGAGAGCAGGTGTATACCTTTCCAAGGCATAGCAAGAAGGAAGGAGCTCCATCAACTCGTTTGGTGAGAGGAATTCTTAAACAATCTACAGGAAAGCCAAAAAAGACCTACAAAACCTAGGTTCTTTGATCATTTCTAGTTTGGAGTACTATATGGGCAGTGGAGGCTTAGAACCCTTGAAATCATTGAGATTTGGATATATACACTAAGAACCTCAAGGAAAGATTGGGTGGTCTTTGGAGAACTTAGAAGAATAAGACTGTTTTCTCGGAGTTGGAGACCTAATTGAGGCTCTTGGGCTAGTAGTCTTTTTAACCCTAAATGAGGGTTTGGAGAAAGCAATGGCCAAAGGAAGTAAGGTGGACTCCTTAGAACCAAGATGTGATGGTGTGAACTAGTTGGAAGAATCCCCACACCCCTGCAAAGATCAAATTGAGTGTTGAGATTAGGTTAGCCTTTAGGGAAGATTAAGGGCTAAGGAAGAGTTAGAGCCATTGCACCAAGATTGACTTGGTAGGTTGAATTGTGATAGTAGTGGGGTTGGCAAGGAGAACCAGGGGAACCTAAATAAGCATTAGGTCCTATAGGTTAAGGTGGTGGAGAGTGACACCATAAGGATCTTCCAAGTGAGACCCAGAGCATGGAACAATGATTGTTCCATCCAACCCTACCTATCAGATTGGTATCAAAGCAAGTTAAAGATTTGGGATAGAATATTGTATGTCAAACCTTGAATCCAGTGGTTCCACAACCATGGTGACAAACATTGAGTTTTCAAAGAAGGTCGAAGATCAGGAGGAAGATAATAGGAGGTTGAGAGAAATACTAGCTCAACTTGAGCAAGCATTGAGCAATGTGCAAATCAAGGCCGATGAGGTTAGTGATAGATTGGAGGGTAGGGTACCAAAGAGTGAAGAGGTTGTAGAGGAAGACAAGACCCCTGAACTTGACCCTGTTCAGCAAGAGGAGCCTTTCTTGAAGGCATTGAAAGCTTTGAGTGGGAAAGAACTTGAAGGCATACCACTGTTCAGTGGCAAATTGGAAGCTGATCTAGTCATGGATTGGATAGAAGGCATGGAGAACCATTTTGAATGTGACGGACTCACTGAAGCACATAAGGTGAAGGTGGCCAAGTCTAGATTGAGAGGATCTACCTTGACATGGTGGAAATTCATTTAGACAGAGAGGGAAAAGGAAGGAAAGAAGCCTATTTCAACTTGGAAGGGTATGGTGGAAAAAGTGAGAGAAGCATACATACCAGATGATTATGAGATTCAGTTACATAAGAAGAGACAAAGCTTGAGGCAAAGAGACCAAGATGTGAACACTTACACTGAGGAGTTTCAAAAAATTTGTATGAGGTCTAATGTTTCAGAAGATGAAAGTCTCAAGGTGGCTAGGTATCTTAACGGCTTGAAGTGGAACATTCAAGAGGAGATGAATCTTCTAAGTCCTAAGACAGTACACCAATGTTACCAATTAGCTATTAAGATTGAGGAAAGAAGCAAGAAGAAACATGATCAGGCTTCTAAGAGTAGAGGCAAAGGCAGAGATCAAAGAGATCAAAGAGGACATAGAGGTGGCTACCAAGGTAGAGGAACTAAGCAAAGAAACCAAGGAGAATCTAAACTCACTGAGCATGGAAGTGAAACACCTTCTAGAGGAGGTTATGGAAGAGGTAGAGGATCTCAAGGAGGATCAAATAGAGGAAGAGCAGCAGGTAGTAGCAATTCATACTTTGCTAATATGAATTGTTATCATTGTGGTCAAGTAGGCCATGCAACTTATAGGTGCTCAGAGAAAGCATCTTCATCAAATACTGAGAAGAGAGTGGCATATGCTCAAGAGGACACCATGAGTACTAAATCACCAGAGGTCAGTCACATTGAATCAGAAATGGGGGAGAACCTAATTTTTAGGAGAGTTTTGATTAGATAACCGGTCAAGGAAGAGCCAAAAAAAAGATGAGTTTTATTTAGAGTGAGATGCAAAATACTTGGGAAAGTATGTAAGGTTATTGTGGATTCAGGTTCAACAGATAACATCATCTTAGAAGAGGCAATAAGGAAGTTGAAATTGGAGAAGGTACCCCACACTAACCCCTACAAAGTAACATGGTTGAACAAAGGGCAGAGTGTTCTTGTCAATGAGCAAGTAACGGTGGAGTTCTCCATTGGAGGGTACAAGGATAAATTGATTTGTGATGTGTTACCCATGGATGCATGCCATCTACTATTGGGAAGACCATGGTGGTATGACAGAAGTGCCATGTATGATGGGAAAGAGAACACCATTTCTTTCAAAAAGGATTGGAAGGCATTTAAATTGCAGTCACTGTCAGAAGAGGAAGAAGGAAAGTCAAAGACACCTAGTGTCTTGTTAAGCAGTGGTAAATAGTTCCTTAACAACCTACATCAAGGGGGTGAAGGATATGTGGTAATTTTGCAACCTAAGGAAGAGGACAAGATTGAGAAAATAGTCATACTGGAAGTAGTCCGGAAGTTGCTTGAGAAGTATAAGGACATAGTGAGTGATGGTGCACCTGCAACTTTACCTCCAAAGAGAGCCATTAGTCATCAGATTGACTTCATACTAGGGGCTTCATTGCCAAATAAAGCAACTTATAAGCTTACACCGGATCAGAATCTAGAGGTAGCTAGACAAGTGCAGGATTTATTGGATCAAGGATTGATTAGGAAGAGCATCAACCCATGTGTGGTACTAGTGGTGTTAGCAACCAAGAAAGGAGGCAAGTGGAGATTATGCACTGATTCTAGAGCAATAAATAGAATCATAATCAGGTATAGGTTCCCTATTCCTAGGATTGAAGACTTGATGTATTGTCTTGGAGGAGCTCAGTACTTCACCAAGTTGGATCTCAAGAGTGGATACCATCAAATCAGAATCAAGGATGGAGATGAGTGGAAGACAACATTTAAGGCAACTGATGGGTTGTATGAGTGGAGAGTTATGCCATTTGGCCTCTCTAATGCCCCTAGCACATTCATGAGGCTCATGAATGAAGTTCTCAAAGACTTTACAGGGATATTTGTGGTGGTATATCTTGATGATATACTCATCTTTAGCAAGACAACAAAAGAACACCTAAAGCATGTAGAGTTGGTTCTTAGAAGATAGCAAAGAATAGAAGTTAGCCATCAACCTAGAGAAATGTGAGTTATTTAAATAGGAGCTTGTATATTTGGGTTTTGTAGTGTCCCAAGGATCATTGAAGATGGATCCAAGCAAGGTGGAAGCTATCCTAAATTGGCCTACACCAACCACAGGGACAGAGGTAAGAAGTTTTCATGGATTGGATCAATTTTATAGAAAATTCATAAGGGACTTTAGTGGCATATGTGCACCAGTCCTAGATATAATCAAAGGTGGTTTAAAAACTAAGTTTAAGTGGACTCAAGAAGCTAAGAAAGTTTTTGAGAAACTGAAACAAGAAGTGGCAACTCAACCTATTCTCTTATTACTTAGCTTTGACAAGTTGTTTACTATGGAATGTGATGCTAGTGGAGTTGCAGTAGGAGGAGTGCTAAGTCAAGAAGGCAGGCCCATAGATTTCTTCAGTGAAAAGATCAATGAAGCTAAGAAGAAGTATTCTACCTATGACCTAGAACTTTATGCTTTAGTTCAGTCACTTAGGAAGTGGAGGCATTACCTTCTACCCAAGGAGTTTGTGGTCTTTACTGACAATCAGACACTTAGTTATATCAACACCCAATAGAAGTTGTGCAATAGACATTTGAAATGGATGGAGCACATCCAAGATTTTACTTTCACCATCAAGCACAAGAAGGGACAATTGAACAAGGTAGCATATGCACTGAGTAGAAGATTGCTAACAGTAAAAGAGATACAGATCAAGAGCATTGGAATAGAGAGTTTCAAGGATCTCTATCGGTAAGATGAATACTTTTTAGAGGCCTACAAGGTATCTTCTGACTTTGAGAATCATTTTCATAGTCAATACTCATAATACACATTGCAAAGTGGATTTTTATTTAAAGGGAATCAATTATGTGTTCCAAAAGGATCAATGAGAGAAAACCTCATCTAGGAGAAGCACAATGGTAGTCTTAGTGGACATTTTGGCATCAAAAAAACATTGGAACTAGTGCAAAGGTTCTACTATTGGCCTAAGTTGTCAAGGGATGTTAGGAGGTATGTGGAGCAATGTGTAGTTTGTATGAAAGCTAAGGGAGGAGCTAGTAATGCTGGTCTATATCAACCCTTACCCATTCCTAATAGACCATGGGAGTGTGTTAGCATGGACTTTGTGGTAGGACTCCCTAAGACCAAGACAGGATTTGATAGTGTCTATGTGGTGGTAGATAGATTCACTAAGATGAGTCACTTTATCCCTTGCAAAACCACTCATGATGCTAGCTATATTGCTCACCTTTTCTTCAAGGAAATTGTAAGGATCCATGGATTGCCTTTGAGCATTGTCTTGGATAGGGATGTGAAGTTCATGAGTCACTTTTGAAAGACTCTATGGAGCAGATTAGGTACCAACTTGTCTTTTGGATCAGCTTACCATCCTCAGACAGATGGTCAAACAAAGGTGGTTAATAGGGTGTTAGGTAACCTTCTAAGGTGCCTAACCAAAGAGTATGGACAAACATGAGACATGGTTATCTCACAGGCTGAGTATGCATATAATGACAGTGTGAACCGGACCACAGGGAAGAGTCCTTTTGAAATTGTGTATGGAATGCACCCAAGAGGTATATGTGAGCTCAGGGATCTAGGAGCTATGGAGCATAGGATTGGACATGCAGAGGACTTCACTTAGACCATGAAGGAGATTCAGGAACAAGTAAAGAAGACAGTCACTGAGGCTACTCAAAAGTTGAAGGATAAGGTAGATTTGTCAAGAAAATATTTGCAATTTGCAGTAGGAGACTATGTCATGGTCCACCTCAACAAATCCAGGTTGCAGAAGGGTACATCAACCAAATTACAGATGAAAAGAGTGGGACCATGCAAGGTGTTAGCCAAATATGGGAAGAATGCATACAAGGTGGAGTTACTTGCAGATTTAGGGATTTCACCAATGTTCAATGTAGTTGATTTGATCAGGTATAAGGGCTCAGTCAATGACATTGATCAGAACAATAGGGATATCTTCAAGGATTTAAGTAACATAACCTTACCTCCTAAAGACAAGCTACAAGTAGAGAGGATCTTGGAGTCAAGGGTGAAGAAATCTACAAGGCATAAAGTGTACATGGAGCACCTCATCAAGTGGAAGGACAAGCCAGAGTCTGAGGCTACATGGGTGGATGAAGCTTAGTTTAAGAAGCAGGGAATTGACTCATCACTTATCTCTACCCACATTCCTTAATGTTTGTGTAGAGAGGGAGAATGGTGCAGGAGCACCCCACAGTTCATCTAGGAAGGTTGTCTAGAAGGTTATTAATTAGCAATTTGTTTAGGCCAAATATAGCAATCTCTTTCTATTTCTTGAGTTTGTGCCTTAGAGGAATTTGAGAACATGTAATGTGTTAGTAAAGGTCATGTTGACCATTTGTTAGATTGAGGTTTGGCTACAAGGATGGTTTAAGACCTTTGTAGACCTTTCTAGGTGTTAGTTTCTCTAAAATGTTGCAAATAAGGCCTATTGGAAATCACACAAGCGGCCATGGAGTAGTTAGGATTGAGATTAACTGATTTAGAAACCTATATATGGTGTGCCTCGACCTAAAAGGAAGGTTGGAAGCTTTTTCATTGTTAAAAATTTATGAATACAAGTGAGGACAGTGATAAGGTTGTATAATTTTCTGAGTTTTGTTTTGAATTTGTGTGGTCAGGAATGATCATGGCACTGTGAGATTGTTATAGAATGTAGTTTAGTGGTATTTTAAGCTTTGTGTGGTATTATTTTGTTAGGGTGTTCAATTTCCAAGCGTTGTTTAGTAGTTAGTTTGTTTCTTTTAGTTGTTGTTCTGACATACAACCTGTAAAGAATGGAGGTTTAGTTACATTCCCACTATACTTTATATATGAGCCCTTGGGAATTATGAATAGGGTCCATGTCTATAAATAGGATAGGGTTAGGAGTGGTTAGGAGTCAGGAAATCACTGTAGAAGTCTTCTCCTAGGCGAGCTTGACAGTGCCCGACTAGAGAAGACAAGAAGTGCAAAGCACTTGACTTCCAGGGGTGTCCATCTCCTGGAAAAGCACAGTGTGGAGAGAGTAGGTGTATAAATTTCCAAGGCATAGCAAGAAGGAAGGAGCTCCATCAACTCATTTGGTGAGAGGAATTCTTAAACAATTTGCAGGAAAGCTAGAAAAGACCTAAAAACCTAGGTTCTTTCATCATTTCCAGTTTGGAGGACTGTACGGGTAGTGGAGGCTTAGAACCCCTAAAATCATTGAGATTTGGATATATACACTAAGAACCTCAAGGAAAGATTGGGTGGTCTTTGGATAACTTAGAAGAATAAGACTGTTTTCTCAGAAATGGAGACCTAATTGGGGCTCTTGGGCTAGTAGCCTTTTTAACCCTAAATGAGGGTTTGGAGAAAGCGATGGCCAAAGGAAGTAATGTGGACTCCCTAGAACCAAGTTGTGATGGTTTGAAACAATTGGAAGCATCCCCACACCCCTGCAAAGATCAAATTGAGTGTTGAGATTAGGTTAGCCTTTAGGGAAGATCAAGGGCTAAGGAAGAGTTAAAGGCATTGCACCAAGATTGACTTGGTAGGTTGAATTGTGATAGTAGTGGGGTTGGAAAGGAGAACCAGGGGAACCTAAACAAGCATTAGGTCATATAGGTTAAGGTGTTGGAGTGTGACACCATAAGGATCTTCCAAGTGAGACCCAGAGCATGGAACAATGAATGTTCCATCCAACCCTACCCTATCATAAGGTGTCTAAACCTTTGCAATTCTGAAGTTATTTATTATTATTATTTTATATTTTCCATGATAATTTCACATTTATATTATTAAATATTTGTGCTCCATCAAAAGGGGTGATATTTTGAGTTGACACTTTTTATCATGTTGGTGCCTAGAAAAAATAAGTTATTAATTGTCAAAAGATGTCTATTTAGTGGTCTAACATGAAAAGTCTATTTTTAAGGATATTATGATAGATTCTATGACAAGTATAAGGGATAAAAGTATGAGAGATCATTTTGGAAGTGAAAATTAGTTATGAAACATGCAAGAGAGTCTTTGCATAAGTTATTGATGGTACATGATGCATGTAAGCGCATCTTCTATTTTGTAAATATTTTTATGAAAACCTGTAAGAGGGTGTTAAGTCATGTAAGAGAACATGTTTAGTATGTAAGGGTCATATGGATTTTTACCATGCTAGTTTGGAACCTTGTTTTGACCCATGATAATGGTTTATGGTGGTATTTTGAGCCCTCACAAGTCTATATATTGAGGGGTTGAGATGGCAACATTATGATATGTTTTATAGGTACATAGATCTTGCTGGATTGGATACAAGATTGAAGAAATTTTATGTATTGTAATCTCTTTGAAGAATTATACATATTTTCCCTATTTTCTTAGTGGATTTTTTTACCCAAGGGGGTTTTCTCCACGTAAATTCTTGTGTTACATGTATGATTCTTGAGTTGTGTTAATTTCTCCGTTGTTGGATAATTTCTCCATTGATATTATATAGTTTAGTTTTTTCGTTTTTCAATTTAAATTAGATTTTCATATTGTATTGGTTACCTTCATTTCTAACATTTAGTATCAAATCCTAGCCATCTTTGTCTAATGGGTGGAAGTGTGAAGGTTTTTTGTGTTGTAGTGGGAGTTTTTTTTTGCAAGTTTGTGTTTGTAAGGATCATGGTTGCATCTACATCTTTGTTAGACATTAAAAATTTTAATGGATCTAACTATGAGTTGTGGAATCTGAAAATGGAGGATCTCCTTGAAGAAAGAGATCAATGGGTGGCTGCAAAAAAAAGAAAAGAAACCTGATGCAATTAGTCAAGATGATTGAGAGAAGATGGATAAAAATACATGAGGTACTATTCAATTATGTTTTTCAGATTTCATCCTCTTGAATAAGTTTTAAGAAAAGAATGCATTTGCTTTATGAAAATCGTTGGGTGAGATTTATCAAGCCAAGAGCCTTGCAAAGAAACTGTAATTGGAAATAAAATTGTTTTCTCTGAAAATAAAGGAAGGTGAATCCATTGCAGAGAATTTAAATTCATTTAATTTTATTTTGAGTCAATTAGAATTTATAGATATTAAACTTGAGGAATATGGAAAATGCATTATTTTTATTTGTTCTTTACCTAAGTCATGGGAGAATTTCATTCTTATTATCACTGCTAACCTCAAATATCCCATGATGGATGCACTTGTTGCAGCTTTGCTGTCACAATAAATGAGGAAGAATATGGATAGCTCAATGGATGCTCTCAATGTCGAGGGTAGGCCTAAAGGAAGAGGTCCAAAGGGAGATCAAGGGCCCAAGGAAAAGTCTAAAGGTCATTCTAAGACTCTTGGAAAAGAGAACAAAGTAGATTGTTGGAACTACAGGAAAATAGGACATGCAAAGGAGGACGATTATATTATTTTGATGAGAATTTTCATTTCTATGAGCATTGTGTGTTTGGAAAAAAAAAAGCATCTTTTCCTTTAAAAATTAATAAATCAAAAGATAAATTATAAATTATTCATATGGATGTGTTTGGTCTTGTGGATAATGATTCTATTAACAAATCTTATTAGAAAACCAATCAGGATTGAAAATAAGTATTAAGATCATATAATGGAGGGGATATTTCTCTAAGGAATTTTATGATATTTGTAAGCATGATGGTATCATAAGACAAAAAAAACTCCTTATACACCACAAAGAAATGGTCCTGCAGAAAGGATAAATCAAACTATTATGGAAAGAGATAGAAGTATGTTAAGCAATACATAGTTTGATAAATATTTTTGGGTAGAAATTATGTGTAATTATTGTTACTTGATTAAAAAATCTCCTTGCAAGGCCCTTGATTCAACACCTTATGAAGTGTGGATAGGTAAGAAACCTTTTGTTTCACATTTAAAAGTTTTTGGTTGTGAGGCTTTTGTTCATGTGACTAAGGAAAAGCATTCTAAGTTAGATATAAATGCAGATAAATGCATCTTCATTAGATATGGTGAGAATGCAAAAGGTTATAAGTTATGGAATCCTGTAACTATACAAATTATCTATTCTAGATATGTTATTTTTATGGAACTTGGAGCTAATTTTGATTCTATACAACAACAAGATCTAAGGAAAGGAAAAATATAGTGCATTTTGATTTGCAACAAGAAGATGCACATAAGAAAGAACATAATAATGGATTTGAGGATGGAGAAGAAGAAGAGAGTTCAAGTGAAATTTTTAAAGAGGAAGACTCTGTCATGACAAAAAAAAATGAGCACACTGAATAACTTGAGGAAGAATCTCTCTTCCTCCACCCTTGATAAGCTCAAATAGACAATGGAATCCCGTTGACAAGTATAGCCCACCATATTTTTGTTGTGTATTTGCTTTATTGAGTACTGACGATGGGCCTAGATTCTGCAAGGAAACTATTTTTTAATATGATAGTGAGTCTTGAAAAATATCCATGTAGGAGGAGATGATGGATTTAGATGCTTGCGATACTTGGGATATTGTTCATTTTCCCAAAGGAAGGAAAGCCATTGGTTGTAAGCGAGTCTACAAAAATAAATTTGGAGAAGATGGTTCATTAGAGAAGTACAAATCTAGATTGGTTGCTAAGGGCTACTCCTAGAGAGAGGGAATTGATTTTGGTGAAATTTTCTCTATTGATGCTAAATTATCTTCTATTAGATTTCTTTTATCCATAGTTGTTTCTTCTGATTTTGAATTTGATCAAATGGATGATAATACAAAAAAAAATTGCATGAAGATATGAAAGAGGAAATTTATATACAAAAACCAAAATAATTTGAGCTAAAAGGGAAATAACACTTGGTTTGTAGGTTGAAACAATGTCTTTATGGTTTAAAATAATCACCTTGGATGTGGTATGAAAAATTTGACTCTTTTGTGTTGAAATTGGGCTTAAGCGAAGAGGATCGTTGTGTTTACACTAGATGTATTGATGGCCAGTTACTAATTCTTTCATTGTATGTGGATGATATGTTGTTTTTCAATAACAGAAAAGGTGTGATTAGTGAGTTGAAATATCAAATTTTAGGTGCATTTGAGATGAAAATTATAGGGGCAACAAGATACATATTGGGATTGGAAATAAGAAGAGATCGAGGAAATATAAAGCTTTGGTTTTCACAAAGTAAGTATGTGAGCACTATTTTGCATAGATTTAGTATGCATGATTGCAAAATAGTTATAATTCCTTTATTGGCCGACACTATTAATTTAGATATGTGTCCTAAATCTGAAGATAATTTTGAGGATATGTCTAATGTGATATAAGCTAGTGTTGTAGGAAGTTTGATGCATGCAATTGTTTGCACTAGACTTGATATTGCCTAAGCAATGAGAGTTTTGAGAAAGTTTATGTCTAACCCTGGTAGAGAGAATTATAATTATGCAAAGAGGGTGTTAAAATATTTGTGTGATACTTTTGATTACTGTTTGGTTTATTTTGATACTAACAATGTGGGATAAGACATTGAACATACAAGGTTTTGTTGATGTAGATTGGGAAGATGGCATGGATGGCCTAGGTCCACTAGGGGTATGTGTTTACTTTGTTTGGAGGAGCTACAAGCTGGATGAGTAAGAGGTAACTTATGGTTTCTTTATCCACTATTGAAGTGGAGTATATGGCTACTACCCATGTTTTTGAGATAGTATGGTCACAAAGATTGTGTGTAGGTATTGGTTTTGATTGCATGATAGTTTAGATTGGTTGTGATAGCCAAAATGTAATTTAATTTAGCTAATAATCCTATGTATTATTCTCAGACTAAGCATGTGGATGTTCAATACCATTTTGTTCGTGAAATGATTGCTAATGGAAAAATTGAGCTGAAAAAATTTGGCACTTAGGAGAATGTTGTAGATTATCTTAACAAAACTGTAAGCACAAAAAGCTCATTTGGTGCATTGAGGCCACATGCCTTGTTTCTTGTACCTAGTTGATTCCATGATGGTGTGATATCCCTAGATCTTACAAGGTATTTTATAAATGGGAGAATGTTAGGAATTAAGGTGTCTCAACCTTGACAATTCTAAGTTATTTATTTATTATTATTTTATATTTTCTCATGATAATTTTATATTTATATTATTAAATATTTGTGCTCCATCAAAAGGGGCATTAGATTTTAAGTTGGAAATTTTTGCCACATGTTGGTGCCTTGAAAAACAAGTTATTAGTTGTCAAAAGATGCCCATTTAGTGGTATAACATAGAAGGCCTATTTTTATGAATGGTATGATAGATTTTATGACAAATGTAAGGGCTAAAAGTAGGCGAGATCATTTTGGATGTGAGAATCAATTATGAAAATTGTAAAAGAATCTTTGCATAAGCTATTGATGGTTTATGACACATGTAAGATCATCTCTTATTTTATAGGGATTTTTTATGACAACCTATAAGAGGGTGTAAATTCATGTAAGAGACCATGTTTAGCATGTAAGGGTCATATGGATTTTTACCATGGTATTTTGGGACCTTTTTTTGACCCATGGTAATGTCTTACAAGTACACAAATGTTGTTGGATTGGATGCAATATTGAGGAAATTTTATGTATTGTAATCTCTTTAAAATAGTAATACATATTTTCCCTCTTTTCTTGGTGGATTTGTTTACTTGAAAGGGTTTTCTCCATGTAAATCCTTGTTTTACGTGTATGGATCTTGAGTTGTGTTAGTTTCTTTGTTGTTATATTATTTCTCCATTGATATTCTATGGTTTAGATTTTTTTATTTGAAAGTTAAATCAAATTTACATATTGTATTAGTTACCTTCATTTCTAACATAGGTATGCTTGATGTGTGAATTTAGTGTATATGTATATGGTTATATCTCCACCTAAGTATGCATGTATGGATTATTTCCCCAACAATGATTATATCAGAGATGTCATGTTAGCCTTAATGTGGTTGTAAACTCCTATTACACTCAAATTGAGTGTGAGATGTGTCTTGTGAGACCTTGTATGAAATTGGATATGAATTTGTGGTGATCCCAAAGTCTATACATGTGTTGTGTTAAATCGTAAATGTGTGATTTTGGTTGTGATTTATTATTCCTTGATTACATTTCGATGATATTACAATAGATGGATCATTGCATTTTAATGTCTAATAAATTTAGGGAATCCAAAAATTGGGAAAGAAAACTAGGAATTGCTAGTTAACCACACAGAACAATTATCTTCAAATTATTTTGATTAGTCAATTTCATGCTTAGAAGTTAAATTTAATTATTCAATATTTTTGGATATGAGGAAATGATTTAAGCATTTGAGCTCATAGATAAATGTTATTTGGTGAAAAAATAAAAATATATAAATAAAATGAAAAAGAAAACAAAAATGAAAAAAAAGATGAAAGGGAAATGGATTATATTTCTATTTTATTCTCCCATTTTGCAAAAGACTGTTCAAAACCCTCTCTTCAAGAAAAATGAAAAGAAGAAGAAGATTGAATTAGCTTGTTGGAGTTATTGTGTTGCTTGGGGATTTGGATTGGAAATGAAGGCATAATTGGTGTGAGTGGATTGCTTCTCCAATTTTGATTGAATTGCATGAAATTGAATTTTTTGAGCTCTAAGAAGCAAATGTATTTTGCTTCATTTGCTTGTATTTTGAATATTCCAATTCATGCTTCTGCATGCCCACCCTAGTGGCTACATATGGCTCTAATTTTAGATTACATTCCTATGTTCATTGATTATTTTAAATATTTTAAAATGTTTAATTTTGATCTCTGATAATGGCAAGAAATTTATAGTTTTAGAATTATGTGAAGCTTAATTGAAAATAATGTTGTTCATATTGGGATCAAAAGGGTATTATTTTATTTTTTAAAAATTCTTAATTGAAAATTAACATTTATTGAGGTTCATCAATGGTGAAATTAAAAATTTCTAGTTATGTATTGAAAAATTATTTAAAATTTTTAAACTAGGAATGAATAAGAATGAATTAGAATGGGAGAAAACATGACTTCTTAATTTTTTTGTTTAGAATGGGAGAAAACATGACTCTTTAATTTTTTTCGTTTAAAATATTTTGAGACTCTCCAAAATTGTTGAATTTTTTTGCATTGATTTTGTGCCATAGTGATTTGGCATAAGGAACCTAAGATTTGAGGTATGAGATATAGGAAGTGAGTGGCTCTCGACATTGTCTAGAATTATTAAGTGACAATTAAAATTTATTGGGTAAATAAAATGGACCAAAATGCAAGTCAATGACATATTTAGAGCACTTGTTATGGCTTGGTATGATATATTAAGGATAATCCACACTCAAGGGTGGTTGGATGTCAATATGGTACCCTTGTGATTGGGATGCATGCACAATCCAACAAATTTGTAGATTTACTATGATGATATTTATTGTCTTACCTCTATGATCCTCATCCTTCTTTCCATTAGATTGTATGTGTTCAATACCTATTTTATATTCAAAATGTTTGGCATGTGTGTAAGATGTACTCCCTTATTTGCATGAGTATGTTTGTTGTTCCCAAGAAACTATCTCCTAGCATGGTGGGGTAGACCTATGACTACCACATGGTTGGGTAACACTCAACCACCACTAGGGATTAGTGGGTCCCTTTGAGTAGAATCACATGTAAGATAGAACAAATTTTATATCCTTATTTATTATTTGATTGTAATATTTTTTTTAAATGTATAATTCAAGAAATTTAAATTTTCATGTGTAATTACATTATTATAATGAAAACCCTTCTTTGGATGGATTGTAAACTACCACACAAGTTAATAGAGTTATCATTGTTATTATCGCATATCAATGTTGGTGTTGAATGTGCATGTTGCTTCATATGAAATGATATGTTGGTAAAATCAATTTAGAGAATCTTGATTTGGTCTTAAAATGAATGCAATGTGTTAGCAAATTCTAAATTATGATTTCACTAGAATGTAATTTAGATTTGTTTTTCTAGTCTTGAGTTTTCAGTATGAGGACTCATTGTGTGGTGGTGTTGTCATATCTTTTTGATTCTCCTTGTGTAAGGAAAATGAGTGGGGTTTGTTAGGAACATACCCATTAATTACTCATATCTTTGGAATTGTTGTGGCATCCTTTGTAGACATCCCTATAATTGGGAAGCATCTCTTTCATTGATTTCATCTCAAATATCGGTTACAATCTTCTAAGGGTCTTCCAATTGTATTTTTGGGTATGCCTTCAGTAGAATATTATTTTTTTGAGTTTGAGGCATATTCATTGGGTATGAGACCTATAAACAATCATCTCTTCAATATTTGGTCAAGGCTACATTGCAAAAATATAACTCTAATGAAAAATATAGAATCTAGCACTAAAGTAGTCTAGTCCAATGGTAAATTAGATTTTAGTGCCAAAATTGGACACCTGAGTACTAGCATACTAGTGTCTTTCCTAGGTGTTAGTGTCCTGTGTTGGAAGCTTAAGTTGTTTGTGAGTTTTTTGGGTGTTGTCATTGATGTCAAACCTCTGTATGAAGAGAGTATTAGAATGATGTCGGTGTTGATCATGTGAACCCTTAGCATTGGAATTGTTGGAAGCTTGAAGTTGTTGATATTGATGTCAACACAATGTTGGTGTTGTCATTGATTTCTTACTTCAATATAGTTGTAGAAGTTATGTTTGGAAAGATATTTGGATGTGTTATAGTTGATGAGATATATTGAAAATGTTGTAGATGTGTTGCAGGGATGTTAGTAGTGTTGTTGATGTAGTTGGTTCACTTGGTTTCCAAGTGATTTTGAGAAAATTTGAATGAAAGAGAGTTCAGTGTGATAGAGTAGTGTTCAATGTTTTTCTTTGTATTTCTTCATGGTTGAAGATATGCATGCATGTTTTGGATATGATGATTAGAGGTATTCAAAGGTTCTATATCTAGATTTTCTGGTTCTGGATCATATTGCAATGACATTTGTGTTTGATAGTATGTTTGTCTAGTGAAATAGGGTGTCTAGGAGAAATGAGATTGATCTGTATTCCTCCACAATGAAGCTTCTTATCTTGCAGATCTAGGAACATTCTTATATATTTTTTTATCTACCTTCCCTTGAATTTTTAGGTGTTGTGGTGTTCCACAAAGTTGCTTGGTGTGTTGGATGTATGTGCTAGTGTGTCTGGTTGCACAAAATGAAGGTGTTCTTAAGTTTTGAGTGGTTGTAGTAGTAGGGGTGAGTCTTCTAATGATGTGGATATTTTGAGATGTTTTGGACTATTGTTGTAAGGTTCATGAGATGTTTTTGGACCTTGAGAGGAGTGATTGTGGTCACTTGTTAGTGTTAGTGTAGATTTTGATGACTTGGCATGTTAGCGTTAATTGCAGTGGATGATTGTTATTTATAGAAGTGTTGAGAAGCATGTCGGTGTAGATTTGGGTCCTAGTTAAGTTGTGGCATGGTATTCCTTCAATTCTTTACACCGTGTAAGTGTTTGGTGTTGACCTATTTTATATTACATAGTTGAGGGGCATACGTTTCCTTAAGGCCGACTTAATTGATATTGTTTTAGGTCAAGGATGGTATAAATACAAGGAAAGTTATTATGTGGATTTAGAGAAGATAAGGTGTGTGATGCGAAAGATGCAAAAGTGATCAAGTTTGGTGATTTGAGTGTGATATTTAATGCCTATGACTCTCAGATGTAATGAGCAGGTGTCTACATTTTAGTTTATTGAATGAGTTTTTTGTGCTTTAGTGAAACTATACCTTCAGCATAAGAGAGATGCATTGTTAGTAGTTCAAATTGGCATTGAGACACCCCTTCTTCTATCTTCTTTCTCATGGAAAATGATTCCTTTGGTAGTGAGCCTATTATATTCGGTGTTGCTATTACTTTATATTGTTAGCTAATCCTCATCATGGTTTTCTCTTCTAGAGTTTTCCACATAAATCTGGTGTTCTTATATGTTTGATGTGTTTGCATTATTGTTTGATATGTTTATATTCTGCTAATGCATGATAAGGGTTTAAGGGATAATAAAGATCTAAATGTTAATGAGGTTTTTGATGTTTTAATGTATAACTAATTCACCGCCCTCTCAGTTTTCCTATGCATCTAACATCCTATCTAGGCACTAGTGTTATTTTATGGTATTGTAGTCCTCCATTTCATTTGATAATGATAATTTTTAGGAATTTATTAAAGAAATTAATTTTTATACAAAATTTATTCCCCTTGGAATTTTGAGTCTTCCCATATCATCACTTTGTTGAAAATTATTGTAATATAGGATTTATGCCAAATGACCTATTCTCATTCTAATTGATGGAGAGATTTTATATCCTAATGAAATAATATCTTGTGAACTTTTTTACCTTATGTTTGAGTTCTCTTAAGGGGGATATTTTCCTCTTTTTCATTGGTAAGTGTGTGATGCATGTGAGAAGTTGATGATCATTCTATCTAGTTGAGGTGTAAAATTCCCTAGTTGTCCCAACTCTTCCATAGGTTTCCTTGGTGTTGTGAGTTTCTTCAAGTGTGTTTAGGGAGTCAACTATAGGTAGATGATTCCCTCATTCTACCCTTTTTTTGTGTTTGTGAGAGAGCAAAATTATGGGTTGACTTGATCATTGTTGTGTTGTAGTCCCACTCTCTTATAGGCTCATCATGGTGAATTTTTCAATTGATTCACAAATTTTCTACTTATGTCCCCTTGATTGGAACACCAATCATGTGTTGTGTTTTGTGTGAAGTTAAACATCACCAAAATTTCATTATTATGTCGTGTGTGTCATTGTGCTTGACACAGTGCTTTTTGTTGCCCCCCTTTCCCCTAAGATTCTATATCAAACCAAGTCCACTTTTCATTTCTAGTGGGCTTAGGGGAAGTAACATAGGAAAATATAAGTGTTTAAATTGGGTTCCCAAATTATGGGGCATGTAGGTGTTATGTAAGAAACCAACTATTCTAAAAATAATGATGTCAACTAGGGATTATGTGTGTATTTTTGAGGGAAGGGAGAATAACTTAAAATTATGTCAAACAAGATGTGGATGGAGAGAAGGAATGCATGTATATCCATTCATTTTTACTTGTATCATGAATGGAGAGAAGGAATGCATGTCTATCCATTCATTTTTACTTGAATATATTATACAACCTATTAATCTACGATGAAAACGTAGGGGAAAATTCAAAGGTTTCTGAAAGGCACAAAATACAATCTTTCTTGTTCATCCATTTGACTCACAACTTCCTTCACATGACACATGGGTCTACAAGGCTAAAAAAACACCAAACAATGAACTCGGGATACAAACCTCTTACTGAACCCCTAGAACACCTTGAACATCATAAGAATGATAGGGTTGGACAAAATAAAGGCTCATAAAATATTGAACCTTCGCTTTTCTACCGCTCATTCTCAAAGAGACCTATTTTGAAAGTAGCACTTCCAAGTGAAAAATCCAAGCACAACTTCCCAAGAAGGTGGTTTATCCAAAAAATAAACATATATTCTAGTAACCTTTATACCCTTCTAAAACTTATCTTGAAACCAAATAGGGTTACTTTGAAAAGTACTCACCAAATTATGATTGTCTTGTTGCTACAAGGCCTAATTAGGCTTGCCTAGATAGGTCACAACCAAGATCTCTCAATCCTAGGTCTCAAACTATTTTCCCATAGCTTAGACACATCAAAAAAGGTCTTACCTAATATTTCCCACCATTACCAAGATGTTTCCAAGGGTTTTCCTACAATCCATAACACGTATGCATCACCTTTGCTCATTTCATGAGGTAAAACAGCCCAGGGCATCACTCAATCTCCACCAAACTACCATTCTAATTCCTGAAAACCATATGAAAACAAAACCTACCTCTAATTCTTCCATTCCACCAAGTTAGAGCATTTTCTACTAGGTGGAATGGCTCAAAAGTCCATTTTCTTCAATCAAACCCTAAAAATCAGGGTTTCAAGGAAATTTTCAAACAAATTACTCTAAAATGCTTCGAAATCAATGGATTATCCTCAAACCAATTGCATGTGGATGCTAACTCAGTTTATCATCACCAAAAATCAAACTTACAACATGATGGTATAATATGAACCCGTACAAAGTTTGAGAACAAGCAGAACGTTGGAAAATGCAGAGAAATGGTAAATCTTTATTGCAAATCACTCCAAAAATGTTTCAACAACCTTTGATTTGGAATTCAAAAGCCTATTCAACCTACATACAATAGTTACCAACCAAATTTTGAATTCCAACCAACTTCAAAATCATTTCACAAAATGACTCTTCATATTCTGATTTTTTGCAATTTTTGCAACATGACAACTTTTACAAGAATTGACAACATTTAACTATCTAACTACCTATCACTCCTAGTGACCAAAAATGACTCCCAAAATATGAGAGATGGTCTTAAATGACCTTATTATAAACAAAATTGACTGAAAAACTTAAAAACCAACATTTAGCAACTCTTTAACACTATGACCTATGGTGCCCTACACCATACTCCCGAGAAAAAAGAAACTCAAGTCCCCTTGAAGACTATGCAGAAATAGAATCATGCTTGATCACACCACACTCTAACCTCCAAGTGGAATCTCCAGGTGGTACACCCTTCCAATGGACTAAGTACTTGAAATAGGCACTGTTTCTTGCCTTTATGAGCTCCTTGTCACCTAAGATATGCTGCAACTTCAAAGACTTTTTTGATAGATAATTTTTGATTGGTGTTTCCCTTGAGAATGTTAGTAAATTTTCATTTTGACCTTCCACCTTATCTCCTTCATTATTGCAAAGCACTTCCTTCTTGTTCACTTCCATGGTATGCCTGAACTTGCTATTTTTCTCGTGTAGGGTAGCCTTGAGATCTTCATCTTTGTTTCTAACCTCTTTCATCTGATGCTCTGCCCCTATATCTGCTACTTTATCAAGTTCACTAACCTCTGCTTTGATAGAAATTGAATGATCACTATCCTTTGTTGAAAATAATCAATACAACACCCTTTCCATCATCATATCAACATGCTTCTCAAACCAATCTTGCATCCCAAAAATCAATTCATCCTTGAGCTTCAACAAATCTGATTTTGACACCAACTCAATATCATTTCCCTCCAAAATTGAATCATTCTTCAATGTTGCTATCTCAGTACCTTCAAGGTTAGAAGTGGTTTCAAGGATTCTATCCTCCTTTTCCTCTACCTTTAAAAACTCTTTTCTGCCAACCATCATCACATTAGCTTGCTTAGTTTACCCTTTATCATCTTCCTTCAAGAGTGTCAAAGTATAGGAAATACCATCTTTGTTTATCTCATAAGTATTCTGCCTACCATCATACAAAGCATGCCTATCAAATTCCCAAGGCCTTCCTAGCAGAAAATGGCACACATCCATTGGCAATACATCACATAAAATCTTATCTTTGTACCCTCCTATATTGAACTCAACCCAAGCTTTCTCATTAACCAAAACAAATTGACCCTCATTCAACCAAGAAACTTTATAAGGAGTATCATGTGGTATCCTAGGCAAATGATTTTTCTCAACCATCTCATTAGAAACCATGTTATCTATGCTTCCTAAATCAATGACAACCTTACATACCTTACCCATACACTGGCAAGTTGTTTTGAAGAGTGTCCTTTGTGATGGCTCATTTTCCTTTGATGCTTTGATGAGTGTTCTCCTTAACATGAGTGATTCTCCGACTTCTGCAAAAGCATGTTGTGGTGTTGAATTCACAATTTCATTGTCTTCTTCTTACACCAATTGATTCCTTCTTTCATCACCATGTGAAGTAGAAGCTTGATCTTCCTTGCACTACCATGCTTGATGTCAAAATTTATTTCATTGATAGCATCTCCCCGTGAATCCTTGTGAACCTCTTCCTTGTCATCCAAATCTTCCTCTAATACCTGATCCACTACCTCTATATCCATCTCTCTTATCAAAAACTTGTTATTTGTCCTTGCTTGTATCTTCTTGACTTTCTTGTGACTACGTTGGAGTGGAAAATGTACCTCTTCCTCTAGTAGTGTTGCCTCTACCCCTATTTTTTTTCTCCTACCTTCTCTTCAAATTTTCTTCTTCCCTAATAGCCAATTGAAATCATTCTTCAACCGTTCTAGGTGTAATGAGGTTGATCTCATCTTGAATATTGAACCTTAGTCCATTTAGATACCTTGCTACCTTCTCAACTCTATCCTTGACATGATTTTCTCTAATGCTCAACTTATGAAACTCATTTTTGTAAGCCATGACATCCATTTTATTTTATTTTGAGATTTTGAAGCTTTCTAAAGGTTTGAATTGCATAGTCATCGGACATAAATTGACCCTTGAATTTAGATACCATCCCATCCCATGAATTGATTTTTTCTTTTCCCTTCTTCACTCTCTCTTCCTGCATATAATTCCACCAAGTTAGGGCAGGTCCTTTCAACTTAGTTTTTGCAAACTTTACCTTTTGTTCACCTACAACCTCCTTGTATTCAAAATAATAGTTTAGTGCATCAACCTAATCTAACACTTCTTCACTATCCATCTTCCCACCATACATGGGAAATTCCAACTTCACTTTAGAAGCATATCCTTTGAAATCCTTCAACATATTAACCATTCTTCTTTCATCAAGGTCCAACTCAACATCACCTTGGACTCCTCCTCAAGGGTTTTCATTCTCACCCTCTTCCTCTTCCTCTCGGTCACTCTCCTCTGTAGTGGCCTTACCTCTTCTTTGGTTTGTTTCCAATGCTGCAATTTTGGCTAAAAGAGCTTCCCGAGACTCCATCATTCTTATTTCCCTAGAAATGCCCGCACTTCCTTTTGGAGGCATCTTGTTCCCTTCAAATTGTAACTTTTTCTTCTTTAGACTTCAACCTTTTTCCTTCAAATTATCAAAACCTATGCTCTAATACCAATTGATTTAAAGTTAGGGGTAACTTCAAAGGTTTTTGAAAGGCACAAAACACAATCTTTCTTGTTCATCCATTTGACTCACAACTTCCTTCACATGACACATGGCTCTACAAGGCTAAAAAACACCAAACAATGAACTCAGGATACAAACCTCTTACTGAACCTCTAGAACACCTTAAACATCATAAGAATGATAGTTTTGGACCAAAGAAAGGCTCATAAAATACTGACCCTTCACTTTTCTACCGCTTATTCCCAAAGAGACCTATTCTCTAGTAGCACTACCAAGTGATAAAACCAGGCATAACTTCCCAAGCAGGTGGGTTATCCCAAAAATAAACATATATTCAAGTACCCTTTATTCCCTTCTAAAATATATCTTGAAACAAAATAGGGTTACTTTGAAAATTACTCACCAATTTTGATTGTCCTACTACTACAAGGCCTAATTAGGCTTGCCTAGATAGCTCACAACCAAGATTTCTCAATCCTAGGTCTCAAACTCTCTTCCCACGGCTTAGAAAATAAAAAAAATTCTACCCTAATAGTTCCCACCATTACCAAGATGCTTTCAATGGTTTTCCTACAATCCCTAACACTTATGCATCACCTTTGCTCATTTCATGAGGTAAAACAGCCTAGGGGATCACTCAATCTCCACCAACCTGCCTTTCCAATTCTTGAAAAACCACATGAAAACAAAACCTACCTCTAATTCTGCCATTCCACCAAGTTAGAGTGTTTTCTACTAGGTAGAATGGCTCAAAAGTCCATTTTCTTCAATCAAACCCTCAAAATCAAGGTTTCGAGGCATTTTTCAAACAAATTACTCTAAAATGCTTCAAACTCAATGGATTTTCCTCAAACCAATTTAATCTAGATTCTAACTCAATGTGTCATCACCAAAAATCAAAATTACAACATGAAGGTACAATACAGACCCATACAAAGTCTGAGAATAGAGCAAAACATTGGAAAATGCAAAGAAATGGTAAATCTTTATTGCAAATCACTCCATAAATGTTTCAACAACCTTTGATTTGATATTCCAAAGCCTATTTAACCTCCATACAATGGTTACCAACCAAATTTTGAATGCCAACTGATGTCAACATCATTTTATAAAAGATGACTCTTCATATTCTCATTTTTTGCATTTTTTGCAACATGACAACTTTTACAAGAATTGACAACATTTAATTATCTAAATACCTATCACTCCTTACGAACAAAAATAACTTCCAAAACATGAGATATGGTCTTAAATGACCTTATTATAAACAAAATTGATTGAACAACTTAAAAACCAGCATTTAGCAACTCTTTAACACTATGACCTATGGTGCCCTGCACCAATCTATCACTAGATATTGGAGAATATTAACCCCCTAATTTCCATAGTGAATAAAAACCACTAAATTAATCATGGGAAATCCCACACATGGATTATAATTTAGGTTCACTAAACTACTATTTGGGTATCTCTTACAATCACTATTTGTTTGATTTTAGGTGTCTCTCTTAGCACCTAGGGTTTTTAATTTTGAGATGGCTCATATACCACCATTAGTTATAGATTCATCATATTTCTTGATAAAAATATTGCTACTATTTTTCCCCAAAATTTGGTAAAGTAAATTGACTATAAGTGTAATTTTAATTATAATAAGAGGAGTAATCAATTATTATGAGTTTTTGTGTTGACTATTTATTTTGTAAGAGTTTATAATTTAATTTTGTATATTTTATTAATTATATTACTTGTTCATGATGTATAATAAGAATGAATATTTATTTGTGTTTCATGGAGTTAAATCAATAGAAATATACAATATAACCTTAATCGAGAATATTATAGGGGAATCAAAGCCTTGATCTTGCCAACTTGTGGATCGAGGGTTTACACAATTTAGAGGAAACAATATGCTAGACATAAGGAGATGTGATTTGATAGAGGAAGAGGATCATACCATGTTTGATGCAATAATCAATTTGGATGTAGGGTAGAGAGAAATGGTCCAAGTACTCAAAGACAAAATTAATTTTGGTACAATTTGTGCAAGGCCAATAATCTCCTAGAAATATAGAACATATTGGAAGGAGAAGTGCTTAGGGGTTAATCAAAATGTTGGTTGTGTTGATGGTGTTTTTATGCACTTATCAACACAGGTAATGCATAGGTGCATTACCTCTCTTGAAAGACAATCTTCCACAATCAAATTTCAGAACACTATCCCAAGGTCTCTTGGATGTCAGGTCTTAACAGTGCTTGGAATATCTTAGTTGATTTATGTGATTTGTTGGAATCACAAGGTGGACTTACGGATGAGTTACAAAGCGGGGAAGTTGGATCTACAAATGAAATTCTTAAGATGGGAAAGTTGTTGAGCATTTGTTGCAGGTTCAAACAGTAGTTTGGAACTCCATTTCAACATCAGATTTAGCTTTACAATGTGCAATGAACCTTGCCTAAGGCTATTTACTTAAAAAAAAATGAAAAAAGGCAAGGAAGAGAGAAGGTTCCTGGATCTGAAACTACGAATGAACAGTGATCATGGAGGCTGCTACACTAGAAAAACTCCTTAAACTGGGTTTTGCTTGGCCAAGAGGATCCTATAGTTACACAAAACCAGTGCAATCTTCTAAGGACTGCAGATTTTTAGTTTGCATACACACATCATGAACATGCAAGTGAGCTAGGTTGCAACAATCAAATAAAGAAGCCTAGGCTAACTTTGCACAGCAGCTTGTCATCAACAAGTGCCAAAAGTATGGGCTGAAATCTCATCAAATACTATAACAACAAACACCATCATCACTTCCATTCAAGAAACTACAACTAAAACTAACTTGGAAGGTAGAACCATGCATGCAAGATGAGAAAAATCAAAGAGAACATCCATAAAATCATGCAATGTTGTCTCCTATTGCTCCAAATTATTTTTTACACCAGCTCTCCAACCCTTTACACATGAGGGGAAGACCCCTATTTATAGTTTTCCAAAGCCCGAATGAATGGCTAGGATTGAATTACATTATGTGGCCCAGATTCAATTACATTAGGGCTTCACCTACCCCACAATATTCAGCAATTTAAAATACATCTATTGTCTTTTTCCTATTTTTTCTTGTAGTGGCCAGTCATTGTACTAGTTTCGTCTTCTAGCTAATTTCCCTTTTACTATAACTGAAACTACCTTCTTCCCAATGGACTTGCAACATTCTTCATTGGATCAAAAGGGTTTGTCGATGATTAGCATCAGTGGATTGGTTGCCCCTGATTTCGGTGGACAACCCCCAAAGATCATCATCAACTGATGAAAAGTAGGACAACCCCCCTTGCATTTTGTTATTGACTTCCCTGGCATAGGCCTTCTTTTGATGTCAACTCTATTGATGGGAACCACGAGGAGAGGTGGGAAAAAAATGAATGGTGATAGGAGCCACATGCTTCTCCTTGTTCAAATTTCTCAATGGGTCTTCCAATGGACCCACGGTAGGCTTCTTGAAACCTACGTGCGTGAAGTGGCGTAAGTGATTTCATACACAAATCAAGGAAAATGTTAATCAAATCTTGCAAACTCCTTACTATATCCATTCATGCATCATCAAAATATCATAATATTCAGTGTGAAATTCCATTAACAGTTTACTGGAGAGTGTTTGAACAATCCGCGACCAAGAGGCCAGAATGTTGTTTTGAAAATGACAAACAGAGCATGGAACTCCGGATGGTATCTTCTAGCTGAAAATTTGGAATTTGAAAGGTCCAAGGAGGATAAGATCCAATTTTACCATCTGGGTCAAAGTCCGTTTTCAAATCGGAGGAGCACTTGGACGTTCCAGAAACGTGAGGCCGGAATGTCGTTATGGAAATGTTGTTTTGAAAACGACGAACAAAGCCTGAAACTCTGGATGGTATCTACCAATTGAAAATTTTGAATTTGAAAGGTCCAAGGAGGATAAGATCCAATTTTACCATCTGGGTCGAAGTCCGTTTTCAAATCGAAGGAGCTCTTGGATGTTCCGGAAACGTGAGGCTGAAATGCCATTCTAGAAATGTTGTTTTGAAAACGATGAACAAAGCATGGAACTCCGGATGGTATCTCCCAGCTGAAAATTTGGAATTTGAAAGGTCCAAGGAGGATAAGATCCAATTTTACTATCTGGGTCGAAGTTTTTTTTCAAATCGGATGAGCGCTTGGATGTTTCGGAAACGTGAGGCCGAAATGTCATTCAAGAAATATTGTTTTGAAAACAACGAACAGAGCATGGAACTCCGGATGGTATATTCTAGCTACATATTTGGAATTTGAAAGGTCCAAGGAGGATAAGGTCCTATTTTACCATCTGGGTCAAAGTTCATTTTCAAATCGAAGGAGCGCTTGGACATTCCAGAAAAGTGAGGCCAGAATGTCATTCTGAAAATGCTGTTGCAGGAATGTTGTTTTGAATTTTTTGCAATTTCCTGAAACTTAATGAAACCTTGGCAGTTCACTTAGGCACCACAAAAACATCCCAAATCCATAGGAAATCTATCCCCAAAGACAAAAGTGAAGGAAAATGCAAATTGAGCGAGCGGGGAGGCGAAGCCCGAAAAACCCAAGACTTAGCCATTTTTTATTTTAGGGGCAAAATATGGTCAGCCAAAAATGAGACTTTGAAGGGCACATTGACCAAAGAGGACACCAAAAAAAGGGGCATGCAAAATGAGATGGGAGCAAAGTAGCCCATCGGGAGTGAAAAAAGAGGGTCCCTGCCTACGGCAGGGCGTGTGTGTAAAATATGCACAACAAAATTTGTTGTGCTTGTTGCACACACGCCCCGTTCGGAACGGGGACCCTCTCTTCCCTCTCTTTGCTTGACGGGTCCCTTTTTGCACCCTAAAAATTCAACTCACCTTCCCAAAGGACACATCTTAAGTTTGACCGAATTGACCCCTTCAAAAATGCTAAGTCTGAAGTCATGTCAGGTTTCCCTTGTTACAATGCCTTTTTGACATCTAGGACCCCTTCCGGGTCTGGGCCCTCGGGTTTCCCTCTCCGGATTCTCATTCTGTGTTTGTCATTGCTAGTGTCTGGCACTCGATGTCTTTCCAGACCCTGGACCCCGAATATCAGATTTTCGCATCCGAGATTCTGCTTGAACTTCGTCGTTCTTTGCGGCCGCGGTTGGACGTCTTTCTGGCAACCGGACTTAGGGTCGCCCATTGCCACCTATGAGATTTGAACTAACCAACCTTTCAGACCGCCGTACGAAGTATTAACTCACTGTATTAATGAAATTTTGGACTATTTAAATGGGATTTCTAGCTGTCATTTTCACCCAACCGAAGTGATAGAGAAATTTGCAGAGCTCCCCGCATCTGGCATTCTCCGCCCCCGCGCCCGAGCTCTCGTCCGACTATTTTTTTTACGCTCTCAACACCTTCCTCTTCGAGATTTTGAGGTACATCTGCTGTTTGCGTGCCTCGTATTTCTTTTCATCAAAATTTGGGTTAAAATGAACTAAAATTGCAAGATAGGGTTGAAATCTAGTAGATAAGTACCCTCCTACAAAAACCCATGTTTTAAAAAGTGAAAAATTGATCATCTGAGGAGTCAAAATTCAAACCGGAGCTTAAACCTACCATTGTTGTTCTTTGGAATAGTCACTGGTGTCTCCCAGGCCCGGGCTTTCCAGCGGCCATCAGCATGAAACTTAAACCTTAAACTTCAAAATTGATACGGCCAAGCTTGTCCCAGATCCCGGCCTTTGAATTTCCCCTCGCGGGTTTTCGTTGTGTCCCCGTCATTCTAACGGCCTCCCCTGAGCGTCTTTCTGACCTCTAGACCCCGGCCACATGAAATTCATGTCAAACTTGCTAAAAAAAAATATCAAAAACTGGTCAAGAAACAAACTATCCCCAGGATCCGATCCTCGGAGTTCCGTTCTCAAAATTTCATACTAACTTCGTCGATTCTGACAGCCTGTCTTGAGCATCCTTTCGGACCTCAGACCCTGACCACATAAAGTCTAATTCCAAATTTCAAGGGAGAAAATGAAATCCAAAGCACACTTCAGACCCCAACCTCCAGAATTCTGTCACCGGAATTCTGTGTCGCTTTTGTTGTTTTACACAGCCGTCCCAGGACATCTTTCTGAGTCCTAGACCCCGGTTCCCGTTTTGCTTTGAGAAAATTCTGAACGAATAACCTGCGCCCAAAGTATATTCGGACCCCGACCCTCAAAATTCTGCTTCCTGGATTCCATTCAACTGGCACCATTTTATACGGCGAATTCGAAACGACTTTCCGACCTCCGGGTCCTGACCCATTGTTCGTCGCCTGGCTTTGCTAACTCCTGAAATTACCTCTAGGGATTGTCTTCTAGAATTCCCCTCCTGGATTGCCTCTTGCATTTTTTCATCCTAAAGGGCTAGCCAATAACTGCTTCCTAATGATGGCAATCCGAGCTCCGGGTTTCGACACCCGGAGTTCCGTGTCCCCTACGCCGTTTTAGACGACCTTCTTGCAGTCGATGCCTGAACTCCTAAATGAAGGCTCAAATAACCTCCAAATCCAAAATGAATTTTGACCCACTTGCTAAAATTTGGTCTTCTTTCATGCCAACCCTTATTTGAGCAAATCCAACATTGGGAAACACCTTTGGGAGTTCCATGCCTAATTTTCCCTTCCAAATGGCATTCTGCCAAGGGAATTTCTGCCCTGGGAACCCGAATTGTCTGCCTTGCTTTCTAATGATGTTTTATCAAATGTTATGTGATTATCAAACATGAATAATTATTGTGGAGCTAACCTTGATGTTCAGGGACTTGTCCGGGGCCTTTTTTAGTTTTCATGTTTAATGTTACTGATTCACGTATTTTGTGCAAGATTTATGGAATCCGGTGCAAAAGCTTTTGGTGCCTCCAAGGAAAAGGGGAAAGGAATAGCCAAGGCACCCCGAGGCAAAGAGGATAAGGATCTGATGAAGTACAAGTTTCAAGGGGTGCCTTTACAATCTAGAATCACCACTCTTTGGAGAGATGTCATGGATACCAATATCGGTTAGGTGAATGCTGATGAATTTACATAGAGAGTTAGGGTGAATCCCAAGACAAAAAATGTGAGGTTCATGAGGAGCAGTGGAATTGCCAAAGTTGCAGGCTTCCCATCAGCCTTGGTAATGACATGCGTAGAGGCATACCAACCTGAGACCTAAACTATAGTAGACCGAGATGGGAATATCCTTGTAGATATGCCCCCATTAGGTATAATGACAACCTTCCACATTCCTACCTTTAAAAGCATGGAAACCCCCACCATAGAAGAATGCAAGGAATTATGGGAGCAAGATCTGCTGAAATGTAAGAAATTAATCAATTAGTATTGGTTGAATGACAAGCGGGGTAGTGCCGGCAAGCTCCCTCAGGATATTTTTCATAGTTATTTCTTCGAGGATTACCATGACCTCATGACCTTGCTAAGCTGAGTGATGGGTCTTCCTACAGTGGCCTTCTAGGAATGGATGTTCTACTTTGTGGAGCAGATTCTCCACGATGACAACACTGCCTTTTATTGGGGAGAGATAATCAGTGATTGCTTCCATGAACAGTTTACTAGCATGAAGAAGACCTCCAAGTTCTTCATGACCTCCTACTTGGTGTATTCCTTCGACAATCAACGACATTATCAGGGGTTGACTACAATACCCAGTGAGGTATCAAGGGAGGAACTCAAGCCTTATGATAAATACCCTCAACTACAGTACCGAAACTTCAAGAAGGATTATTGCAGAGTGAATGATGCATTCATCACCCACATCATTCGATCTCTAGGAGGTGACTTTTAGAGAATATTTTCCCACAGTGCTAGAGCCCTCCTCATGCAATACACCTTCCTATACATACAATTTCCAAGGTTCACTTACATCCATGCCCAGGGGTTCACAGAAAGACCAAATAAGTTGTCCCGGTACCCCAATGATCAGATTATACTGTTAGAACTGACTTGGCAGGTGCGACATATCCATAATATCTTGAGCAGCAAGCATCTGGTGGGTACAACTTACCCCATTGGGTTCAGCCAAGGGATGTACAAGATTCATACCTCGCAGTGCGTGGGGTACTCAGAAAGGGATTTGGCCGAATACCACTTCCAACAATATATAGCTCGGCCCCGAAAGGACCCATACGAACATATCAAAAAGGCACTGGGACATGAGTATTCCTACCTCCACAATGTTGAAGATTTATGGGTCAATTGTAAAGATGATCTTGAACTGCGGTTGTGGCACTACATGCGCATGACTACCCTTTACGTGGGAAGAATAAATTTGTGCCCAATTACTGATGAACTTGAAGAGGATGAGGACATGATGACCGATCTAGGATATGATGTCATCACCAATTTTCCGCTACCTATGATTGACTTGAATGAGCGAGAGCTTGATGACATCGACATACTCACTAAACCCATCAAGATCCGAACAAGGGCATGGATTGACCAGCAGGTGGCTCAATTAAAAAATAAAGGATTCACCTTAACGTTTAAGGGACTGGAAAGTGAACCAAGTGGCTCCGAAGGTGGGATAGCTACCGCTACAACTAGGGAAATGTCCAAAACCTCACCATCCATCAAAACCAAAAAGAGAAAAGAAGCCAGTGGGTAGTTTCCCAAGCCAAAGGTTTACGCCCACAAGGCATCGAAAGGCGAACCTTCCAAGAAGAAAAGGAAAACAACCGCAAGCACGAAGATGTTTGTGGCAACCAAAGGTCTACCCCATGGGATCAGGGGAGAAGAATCTAACCTACCAAGGTTTCCATATACTATAATTGTTGCTGTTGTCACCACCATCCCACATGCTTCGCTTGTCGTTTCTATTTCCTTCCCACCTGTGGTGAACATCTTTTTCCACCTTGCTTCCACCTCTCCAATCATGCAGATTATTCATGTGGATTCATCCTTTGCCATGACCTCACCAGTCTCCTCTTCCTCCATGTTTCCTTCCCTTCCATATGTTTCCACTGCTACGATGCCTACCCTCAGCCTCCCAGAGTCCTTTGTAAAGTACATGCAAAATGTGCCATCTGAGCTTTCAGGGATGCTTACCAATCTGGTGGTTCAAGCTGCAATAGCTCAAGCTATGGCCCACGCTCCAGCTCTCCCTCCACCTTCTGAACCACCAAGAATGGAGGCAACAATGAAGATATCTGATGAACTTGAGCAACGACAACTAGAGGCTGTGAAGAGGCCAGAAGATGAAGAATGTGAATATCATGAGCACCCTCTATTTGAATGTTGGGAGATAGATGAAGTGGCCTATGAGTCTTCTAGTGAGGACAACGAGGAGCTAGATGTTGAGTGGTGCAAGACCACCTAGGAAGCACTAGGAAGCACTAGGCAACTTGAGGACCTAAGATGAAGTTTTGAGTTTTTGTTACTTTAAAGGTCATGTTGACCATTAGAATTGAGTTAGAGACTTAATAAAATTCCTTGGTTAGGAGCTATTAGGAGTGGAAAAGTTTATGAGGTTAGACACTCACTTTTGCTAGTTTCTAGGAAATTGGCAGAAGTGGCAAAATAGGATATTTTGCACCTTAGCCACAAGACTAATGTAATATCTAACCAAGGGGAGGCATAACTACCTTGATTGACCTATAAATGAAGTGCCTCGACCTAAGGGAAGGGTTGGATACATTTGAGTTTGTGTAAAAAGATTCAAAATCAAGAAAACAGTGTTGTCTTATGTGAATTTTATGTGTTTTGTTTGAACCTGTGTGATGCAGGAGTAGTCATGGAAACGTGAATACTGTAGAACGTAGTGCATTTGCTTTCCAAAATTTATGTGGAATAGTAGGTAGCTAGAGTGTGTGTTTCAACCTTTCTTTGTAGCTAATTTGGTTCTTTAAAGTTGTTGATCTGACTGGCAGCCTGACAACAATGGGGTTTTAGTTCCTTTTCCCACTGTACCTAGTGTACGGCCATTTGGGGATTGGGGCTAGACTCCATGTGTAAATATGGTATACTTAGGAGTAGGAAGGAGTCTTTAAAACACTGTGGAAGACCTTTCCTAGGCGAGCTTGATAGTACTTGAATAGGAAGGTCATGAAGTGTAAAACACTTGGCTTGCAGGGGTGACCTTTCCTTGCTAAACCATGTGGTAGAAAGGTGGATGGAAGCCTTGCAAAGGCTTGGTATGAAGGAGGAAACTTCACCAGTCCATTTGGATGGAGAACAAACTAACAGTTCATCGGGTGGTCAAGAAATGGCTCTATAAGACTTAAATTTGCTAATTTGAAGGATGGGCCTATGTACGGTCAAGCAAGGGTTGAGACCTTGAAAATAGTGAAGTGTTAGGTATTAGGACAAAGAACCCACAGTAACAATTCGGGGTTCTTTGGGAGAGTTTGGTGAACCATCCATCTTCCTTGGGTTAGGAGGCCTAATTGGGGATCTAGGGCTTGTAGCCTTTTTAACCCTAGGTGAGGGTTTGGAGTTAGCGATGGACAAAGGGAACTAGGTGGAGTTATCAGCACTAATTTGAGATGGTGGGAAGTTGTTGGAAGTATTCCCACACCCCTACAAAGAACAAACTAAGAATTGGGAGTATTTGACCTTTAGGGAAGATTAAGGATTAAGGTAAGAAAAGAAGCAAGCCACTAAGATTGGCTTGGTAGATGGAGAGTGAAATGATAGTGGGGTTGGCCAGTAGAACCAGGGGTATCTATACATGAGATAGGACCTAAAGGTTAAGGTGGGAGGGTCACCAAGGAGTTCTTGAGGACAAGGACCCAAAGCATGGAACAATGATTGTTCCATCCAACCCTATCCTATCACTGAGCTAATCAGGGAAACAAATGATCCTGAACTCAATGAAGAGTGGGGCAAGTAGCTTATGGAGATTGAAGATAAAGAATCCAAGGATTGGCTTGCACGTGAAGAGGAAATTGCTGCACCAGAGACTGAAGGCAATAGGTCTCCAACTGAGGGGCATGGCCAAACCCTAGAACATAATGAGGAAGTATCCTTCCATGAAGATGAGAAAGAGGAGAAGCTCGAGGAACATGGACACAACCCAAATGAAGAAGAAAGGTATGCTAAAAGGGAGGATCACTCCGATGAGCATTTATGCGCCAAGTCTCCCACTAAGTATGTAGCACTCAAACAGGACTCCGATGAGGAGAAGAAGGATGCAGGAATTGAGAAGAATGCTCTTGTTGTCAGAGCCATTGAGCTTGAGAAGGAGGACATCAAGAATCAAAATGAACCACCCAAGGAAGAGCCCTAAATGCCTGATTGGCTAGAAAAATAGTTGAAACAAAAGACTCCCACCTTAAAAGATCCTAAGGCAAGGTTGGAAGCCATATTGGCCAGAGCGTAGATAAGCACCAAGAAAGAGAAAAAACCAAAGATCAGATCGAAGGTGACCATGGATGCCTCCAGATCTAGGGAGGTACAAATAATGACGCTAGTGGTTGGAGAACAAGGAATAACTTATAACATCTCCACCATCAACTTGGGAGTGGCCACAAGGGAGCAAAAGGTCGACCACCTCCAAGAATCGGTCACCACGGTGGTGCATCGTATCCAACAAGATAAGATTTCTAAGGAGGAACTCAAAGCACAATTGACCGATCAAACAACCTATATTCAATAGTGGTCATCTCTAGATGAGCAGCCTAGTACGTCATCGGCCCTACCTCAGTTGCTATCTCAAGAGAAGATCAATAAATTGGAGAAGAGAAGGAACTTGGATAGGACTACAAAAAACTGGTTCCAATAGGTCTTAGACATGGGGAACATAGGTATCAACTTGGTTGTCTGCACAACAAATAATTTCTTAGAAGTGCAGGGAACTCTTGAGGGTATGAGGCAGGTCTGCGAGGAGTTCCCGAGGAAATACAAAGCAGCCTACCCAAAAATTGAGGCCATACTCACATTGCCAAGCGAGGTCTAGGAGAAGGACCTCACCCTCAAAGATGATTACCACTGGTTAGTGGTTATATGGAAGCGAGATTTTGATCACCGGAGGAAAAGCCTAGAGCAGATCCTGGAACGTATAGCATAGGATATCAAATGGGCTAGGGATACCAGAGAAGAGTGCGCTCGGTACCTCAAGCTAGTGACGGGGTACAAACAACCCGTGATAAAAATTAATCCTGAGAGCATAGAGCCCCACTTCTTAAGGAACATGGAAGATGGGATGTCAGCTAAAATGACCACGGACTTCATGAGTTTTTCTTCCTGAGCCTTTGTACAATCAAAACTCTTCAAGGATAATGCTGCCAAATACGATGATGACTGGAAAAAGCTCATTAGTAATTCTCAGGAATGGAGCTACCAGGTGGTGCGATCAGATGTCATGGAAGTTGATAAGCTCTATCCAATGATCTTGAACTTTGTGGAATATGCAGCGTTAAAGAAACATGAGGGAAACCCTATCATTGATGAATAATTCCTCAAGGAGTAGCTATAGCAAAAGGCAAACAACAAAAGGACGAAATTGCTATAGTGCTGCCACTAGATAACAAAATAGGGAAAAGACAAGAAATGTTTTATAAATGAAGTATATTTGGGGGTAGGTGAAACCCTAGAGTAAAGTGAATCTTGGCCACTCATTTTTCTTTTTGAAAACTATAAATAGGGCTCTCCTCCTCTCATTATAAGAGAGTTGAGTTGATGTAAAGGCATGTTGTAGAAATTATAATAGAAAATGCAGTCATTCCTTGGTGTATTTATGGGTTTCTCCACATGTTTCATGATTCTTCTCCCCTTAGTTAAAACTTTATTTCAAGTTACTTTACTGTTCTGGTTTCCTTTAGTTAGTTTTAGTGGATATAGTGCGTTGTCTTTGGTTATGAAGCTTTTTGTTGTGTGTATGATTTCCCTATCCATACTTTTGGTCATTTGTTGTTGGTAGGTGACCGTGTAAAGTTAGCCTGGTCTATAATTTCATAGGTGCTCATTAAACTTTATCTTTGTTCACATTTATATGGCGAATGAATGATGAATATCTACAGTCCTCAAAAGATGGCATAGATTTCATGACATTGTGAGAATTCAGATTAAGTGAAATTCTATTTAAGGAAACTGTCCACAGCAGGAACCTCCATGATCACTGTTCATTGGTAGTTGCAGTTCCAAGAACCATCCTTCTTCCTCGCCACTTTTTCCCTTTTTTTAGAAACAACCTATGCTAAGGTTCATTGCACATTGTAAAGCCAAAAATGATGAAACAATGGAGTCTAAGACTGTTGTCTGAACCTACAACAAAAGTGCAGTAATTCCATATCCGAAAAACTCCATTCATTGACCCAATTCTCCTATAGCTTTAAACCATGTAAGACTGCCTTGTGATTCTAGAAAAATCACATCAAACAACTGATACATTCCAAGCATCATCAAGACCTAATGTCCGAGAGACCTTGGGATAGTGTTCTACAATCTGATTGTGGAAAATTGTCTTTCAAGAGAGGTAATGCACCTACATATTACTTGTGTTGTGAAGTGCATAAAAAAACCATTAATAGAACTGGTACTAAAAGGAGGACGGAAAGGTAAAGCTGGATCGAATTGGGTCATTCTCCCATGAGAGATTCCACTAAGTCTTGAGGTCTATACCAAACAAGGGAGAGTTTCAAGAATTACAGCCCCCTATCTGGGCTAAGAGAGTTGAATGAGGGGGACCATGTATCACCGATTCGCCAGAGAAGCCCGCTGCTCATTCACCTCCATTTCCTCCATCTTCACTAGCAGCACCACCTTCCACTCATCCAATCCATACAGCCTTTTAGGATACCTCTCCGGCTGGGCTGAACACTGCCTTTCAGCCAAACACAGTCACCAGCCTTGCTACTGCCTCATCAGTTGTTGCCGCCCCATTACAGTTACAAACCAATCTGGCACAACCACGTCCACCGCCATTCCCAATGGCATGGCTAGGTAACAAACCATCTCCTCTTGCCTTCAACCTCTACCATGATATGCCAAAGAATCTCGAGAATTTTTGCACGAAGTTCAACTCCCGGGACCCGCAGAGGACAACCGAGGAGCATGTCAAGATTTTTCGAAAGTGCCCTAAAGACTATGCAAATCATATACGGAGATGTGTCTTGCAGGCTCTTTCCCTACTCCTTAGGGGAGGAGACATTCTACTGGTATGTCAATTTACCAGTCAAAACTATTAACACATGGGATCTTCTGAAGAATGCATTTCTGCAGAAGTTCAAGACCCCGGTAAGCCCTGTAGATTCGTATCAACACTTCATGTCAGTTCAAAGGGAAATAAATGAACTGATCAGATCGTTCAATGATCACTTCCATAGAGTATACACTTGGCTGCATGCCCCGTACATTTTCAACGATGCTATTGTCCTGCCTGTTTACTATGCAGCCTTGGACAATCTCACTTCAGCCCTGGTGAAAAGAATGAGACCACCACCAGCTAGCATGGATTTGGGGAAAAACATATCTAGTCCACTGCCTTCTCTTGGGAAAACCACACATCCAGTGCAGATTCAGGGACTCATGCAGGCCTTGCAGCATTAGACGCCCCTGCTGAATCTAGTGCCACTACTACCTCTGCTTCCGCATCCTGGGCATCAATGAACTAGGCATATCCAGTACCTCACTACCTGCTGCCCCAGTAGCAATAGTCACACCCTCAACAATCTCAGGTGCTTGCGTACCTTCAAGTGATAAAATTTCCACCCGCTCATCAAAATTAGTCAGTGGCACAACCTGTGTTCCTTCATAATGTCATGCCACAAACGAACAACACCGAAAAAGATAGAATCGACGAGCTCACAGAAATGATCAAGAAAATATCAACTGAAATGACACACTTAAGGAATCAGAACAACCAGCTGCAGGCATTGCAAAAGAACATCCAAGCCAACCTTAATAGGGAAAATTGAGAACAGCGTGAAAATCAGGACAATCGGGATGCTAGCACGTCATCGAGGTAGAATTACGATAGAAATCAGAACTCGGGTCAAAACTTTGACAGAAGGCCCTTCCAAAGGAAAAATCGAACATGGAATACATGCCCCAACAATGGTGGTGTTCCCACACCTCTTGATAAGCCCAACAACAACAACAATGAAAACCCCACAAGCAGAGTTTACTTGGCAGAGGCTACTTTATCTAGTTGGTGTTGCATTCACAAAATGAGCCGCCATTCCGAATTGGATTGTCCGAAATTGCAAACTGCCACTGAGATTTTTCAAGTAGAAGTCCAGAATGTAGTGGACAATTTGGGGTGCAGAGACATCATCTCATTTGACCCATACAAATCCTCAGTATTGGTGCTGAACCAGGCTCTTTTCCCAAGGGCAGAGTGTAACACACCTGAATTGGAGGGTTTTGATTCGAAAAACAATGATACGACAAAAGAGGTAAGTTCTATAATTCCTTTAGCTCAACTTTTCGATTCAGTAGATAATAATCCCAAGGATGTCGAAGAAGAACCTAGGGAGGATGAAGTCCAAATGTTCCACCAGCGGATCACCCCTCACAACCTCAGAAATAGACAAGCTGGAGGTCATGCTGGAGGTTCGTTTACAACCTCCACCCTACCAAATAATTTCAGCACCCCTCCAGATCCAAATGCAAATAATAACCCAGGTTTTCCCCATACACCCACGTGGTACCTCAGCAGAAATAAACAACAAAACAATAGCCAAAGCCAAACCGCCACCTTTCTCCCAAAATGTGTCTTGTGATCAAGAAATTGAGCAGATGGGGGAATATATTGCTGAAGAATTCTAAAAGGTGAAGCTAAGTGTATCCGCATTTGAACTTCTAAAAGTGCCTTCCGTCAGGAACGCCTTTTTTAGAATGATAAATGGAGCTCCACCACAGGGGTCAACTCAGGAGGCTCCAGTAAAGAAGGTCTGCTTTAACGATCAACCAAGTGAGCCAATTGTTAGGAAAATCCTTAATAGCAAGGCTGACCCGCCAATAGGTCAACAAGCAAATAAGCAGCCCGACAGGGCCACTAATCAAGTACAAACCTAGGGCAAGGGCAGCAAGAAAGATAAAGGCCAAGTCACTCAGGTGGACATTTCTGAAGGATTGTTTCAAGGGAAATTCTAAACTCCTCCCTTTTTTACCACCATCCATGTGTTCGAGAAGAACCTCCACAACTGCTTGCTTCATTCGGGAGCCTCAGCCAATGTTATGCCCCTAAGCATGTGCAAAGCACTCAGAATAATGCCAACCCCTTCCCGACAGAAGGTGACACAACTTGACAAGACCAAAATCAACATAGTGGGGGAGATTAACAGAATACCTATGCAAGTTGTTATTGATCCCCAGATCCAACAAACCATTGACATTCAGGTGACCGATATCCTGGATACATATGGTATAATCCTAGGAAGGGATTTCATGAGGGCATTGAATAGATACGCTGTGATTGATTACTCACATATATGGCTTCCATGGAAAGGAATGCTGAATCAGATCAGGATCGATCGGGAGCCACGAATGAAATTTATGATCAATGAGTATAACAACATGAACGAGGTGTTGTATGCCAAAACAACTTTGGGAAATTATTCCCCAATGCCGTATCGGAATGAATAGGAATACCCTAAAGATCAAGACACGAGCAAGGTTTTCCTCGTACTATGTAGCCCGGCTACTAATTTGGCCAATGTTCCTCAAAGCACTGAAGTTCTCATCAAATTTGATGATGAAGAGTTAGGATAAAATGACACCCGGGGATTGCTCGATGGTTTCCAAGATTTATGGAAAAATGTGTTCTGGACCAGCTCAATCTGGGGACTCAAATGAACTTTCAGGAACTCCTGATCCCCAACTGGTGTCAGGTACATAATGCTGCTCACTTAGAATTTGACTGCTGCTTGTGTCAAATAGCAGTTGAACATGTCAAAAAATAGGCTACTCCAATCGAGAAAACAAGATCTGCACTACCCAAACGAACATGTTCCATCCCCGCACCTCCTAAAGCAGTTACTGAAATGAAGGCTCCATCGAAAGTGAGAGTCCGATCTGCCTATTCTATGTCCAAGGATTCTTCTGGATTCTGGACATTGTGCTTTGATGGCTCCAAATCCAAGCATGGAGTTGGGGCAAGTTTCGAACTGATCAGTTCCAAAAGTAAGTCATACTTTGCTACTCATAGGCTTCAATTTTATTGTACCAATAATGTAGCAGAGTATGAGGCCTTGGTCTTGAGCCTCTTAATGACATTAAGAAAGAATGTCAAGATGCTCCAAGTGTATGGAGATTCAGAGTTGAGTTGTTGTAAAGGCATGCTGCAGAAACTATAATAGAAAATAAAGTCATTCTTTGGTGTATTTCTGGGTTTCTCCACATGTTTCATGATTCTTCTCCCCTTAGTTAAAACTTTATTTTAAGTTACTTTTCTATTCTAGTTTCCTTTAGTTATTTTTAGTGGATTTAGTATGTTGTCTTTGGTTATGAAGCTTTCTGTTGTGTGTATGCTTTCCCTGTCCATACTTTTGGTCATTTGTTGTTGGTAGGTGACTGTTCAAAGTTAGCCTGGACTATAATTTCATAGCTACTCATGAAAATTTGTCTTGTTCACATTTATATGGTGAATGAATGATCAATATCTGCAGTCCTCAGAAGATAGCATAGATTTCATGACATTATGGGAATTTAGATTAAGTGAAATTCTATTTAAGGAAACTGTCCACAACAGGAACCTCCATGATCACTGTTCATTGGTAGTTGTAGTTCCAGGAACCATCCTTCTTCCTCGCCCCCTTTTCCCCTTTTTTAGAAACAACTCATGCTAAGGTTCATTTCACATTGTAAAGCCAAATCTAACAAAACAATGGAGTCTAAGACTGATGTCTGAACCTATAGAAAAAGTGCAGTAATTCCATATCCGAAGAACTCCATTCGTTGACCCAATTCTCCTATAACTTTAAACCACGTAAGATCGCCTTGTGATTCCAACAAAATCACATCAAACAACTGATACATTCCAAGCATCGTCAAGACCTGACGTCTGAGAGACCTTGGGATAGTGTTTTGTAATCTGATTGTGGAAAATTATCTTTCAAGAGAGGTAATGCACCTACGTATTACCTATGTTGTGAAGTGCATAAAAACACCATCAATAGAACTGGCGCTAGAAGGAAGAGGATCATACCATGTTTGATGCAATAATCAATTTGGATGTAAGGTAGAGAGAAATGGTCCAAGTACTCAAAGACAAAAGTAATTTTGGTACAATTTGTGCAAGGCCAATAATCTCCTAGAACTATAGAACATATTGGAAGGATAAGTGCTTAGGGGTTAATCAAAATGTTGGTTCTTCACCCAATCCCTTCCAAACAAAATTATTAAAAAGAAGAGAAGGTAAAATTGAAGAAGAGATAGTGAAATTGATCGATGAATTTTAAACTCTACATGTTGAATACAAATCCCTAGAATAATAAATTCAAGACGATTTATCATTTTTTACATCCAAAACATCATATTCTAAAATGGTCCTCAAACACACTTGAGAAACCAGTTCAAAATAAAGATAACAAATAATTGCAACAACATCTGGGAAAGGTTCTTGTACCTATTTTTGATGGGATACATTTTCTTAGCTTGTTCTTGGGTCCAAAAAATCAAAACCTACTTATCTCTAAATCCAATATATGAAGAAGCCATCAAGTTTTCCTTACTCCATCTAGAAGGTGTAGCCCATTAATGGTGGTACCATGGTGGAGTGACACAAGGGCATAATCTCTTTGCTAATTTTGAAGAGTTCAACCAGAGGTTGATTAAATATTTAATAAGGTTGATCCATATATTTAATTTTGATAATTGGTATAGCTAAAACACTATGGATCAATGGAACACTAGATGTGAATTTTCGAGGATAATTTTTAAATTTCTTGATGTATCAGAGAAAAGAATCATGATTCTATTTGTAGAAGTGATAGAGCCACTAAAGGGACTTACCAAGGAACTAAATTCTTCCACTCTTCAAGAGACAAACAAAAGGGCCCTCACTTTGGATTCTTTCTTACCTCAATGTAAGTACTATGCTAATGCTCCACCTATAAACTAGAAGAAGTTCCGAAAGGGAGAATCAAGCACATATAAAAAAATTCCACCATTAAAAATAAATGAATATTACATAAATAAAATTAAGATGAATCATCTATCTTTTCATTACAAATAACCCTAGGAGTGAGGGAAAAACTACCTTGGGAAAGGTTAGATGCACTATATTGAAGTAAGGTTAGATGAGGAAACAAAATAAGTTGAGTTTGATAAAGAAAATCAAGAATCTGGTGAAGAAGGAGAAGACCTTAGTGAAGGAAATCTTACAGATCTATTAGGAACTCAAATATTATACAATCCAATGGCTCACCATCTTGATTAATAATTGAGAAACCCAAAATTTTATAGATGAGGGTCTAGTGGCAAGAAGGGGCTAAGTAGCTAAAATTTTCAAGGGATTCAATGTGAATGTGGCTTATGGGTTTACCATACCATGTGAACAAAAAGTTGACAATTGAAAAGGACTTTTTAGGAGATCATCAGATATATGGATTTGTATGTGGTCAAATTGGGAGATATCGACATGGTGCTTACAGTAAAATGGATACAATGTTTGAGAGAATTCTCATATAACTACCAATCAATAGAATTAAAATTTAGAAGTCAAGAAAATAAAGTAAATATCAAGATAACATAAAATGGATCCCCTCAATTAATTATTACAAAAATAAGAGAAAGAGAATTTCAAACAGGTGAAGTAGCATGGGTGGCCAACTACTTGATCACACTAAAATAGTTACATGAATAAGAAGGATTCTTATCATAATTATGTGAAAGTTATTTTGGACAAACATAACAAGGTTTTTTAGGAAATTGTCCTATGGTTGCCACTTGATTGAGGGTTCCAACACATTAATAATAATGAAATGGTTGCAAGGCTAGTGATAACCACTCCCTACTATCACCTCAGGATCTATAAGGAAGAAATAAATGAGACATTGGATATGGGCCCCATCAAGTTGAGTTCTAGTCCATTTTCCTCTACAATAGTACTAGTGAAGAAAAATGATGGTACCATGAGGATGTGTGTTTTTTATTAGAGGAAAATTAGGTTTTGAAGGGACCTGAAACTATTTACAAAAAAAACTATTGTTGTAAGAAAATTCAAGACAATACAAGCAACCAATTATCAACAAAAAAACAGTAAGAAACACAAGAGACACCAACAAAAAAAATCCTACTATAAGTTCTTCAAAATATTTTCAGCTTCAAGATCTTGAGTAATGATATGCTCATGCATATCTACCACCTCAGCTAGTTCTTGAGTAGGAATCTCCATGTGTTTCATGGCATTTCTCCAAGTACAGATATGTGAACTAGCACCTACAACCAAACCCTAACTCCCCCTAAGCATGCCTACCTCAACACCATCAACCTCTTTCCCCTTTACATACATATCCCTTGTCTATTTACAAGATTTTTCATTCAAGAGAGTAAGACCTTATGCATTTTTGTGTAACACAATTTGACTGAATTTGACTATATTATCATATAATTTAACAATCTTCTCCTCTAGGGTAGAAATTCTAGATTCAAGATCTTTTCTTAGGACCATCACATCATCAGTGACACCATTAAGGATACCAATCATTTTGTTAATATCATCATAAATAATAGCATCCTTCTTTTTGTTGATATTGTTCTCAACATTATTAATCAACAAACACATCTTAACATTGATTTGGTTAACCTCACTGAAGAACCATTTAAAAAGCCTAAAAAAAATTGTACCATATTTTTCTATGCCAAGGACATTGTTGATTTCTTCTATATTACGATTAAAGATGTTAATATCATCAAAAAAACTATCAGACAAAACATTTTGAGTCTCCTAATGATTATCACCCTGCATAACTGCATTACCCTTATCTTTACCATAAATATCTCCATGAATTTTTATTTTTCCTCTGTGAGTCTCCTTTACAACTATCATAGAAGACTTGAGAAAATATACTTCTTCATTCCCAGTCCTATCGACAACCTTATCCTCATAGTCTCCACCACCTTATTAGAGTTCCTGCCAGCAATAGTATATTCACCTAACTCCATATTACCACTTCTCAAATTCTTCTTAGCCATAGACGAATATCCCTTACCTTTGACACCCTCAGCACTGTCATCACCAAGTTTTGTGTTATTTCTTTTGTGACCCGATGGAGGCTTAGGATGGTGATCCTTATCAGAATTCACCCCTCTTTGACCACATTACACTCATCGTTGTCAATTTGAGGAATTTTCTTTTTTGAGGACTCTGAAATAAAACTAACAACTTGGAATTTACAATATTTCAAACCCTTACTATTAGCACTAGGGGAAGGTAACTCAACATCCTTGTTGTGAGTTTGTGAACCCCCTAACAAAGAGGGCTAGGGATCCTTCTTAGGTTTTTTCCTAGGCTTTGGGTCAAACTCCTTAGGGAGGTCATAATAGACTTCCATCGAAACATCCTCAAAAACCTCCTCAGCATATTCATCATCCTCTAAATCCCCTCCAGTACCATACCCCAATGAAACTTCCTTAGGATGAGGTTTAGATAATTTTTTGGGTGCCTCAGGGACATAAAAGGACTTAACATATTCTATTAACAAAAAAATCAAGCCTTCATGTAAAATTTGGTTACTAGGGCCCTTTCTATACTCATTTATCCCATTTTCCAAAGAGAACAACAAGTAGTAAGGAAAAGAAACCAATTTTTTTTGTTGAAGATGGTTTAAAAGTATGAAATGATAACCATTTATAGAAAAAAAAATCTACCATCCAGTGTAAAATACCTCATCAAAGAAACAACCATGTCCACCCATATAGGTTTGATGGAATTCTTGTCATACCCACCACAAGAAACTTTGAACAATTTATCCCTCTCATTCTTCTTGAAGAAGATGTCCATTACAGTATTTGATGCCTTACTATCTCTGTAGATTTTCCTTCAATTAGTTGGAAGGCTCGTGATGCTATCAATGAGCTCCTCTATAATTTTGAACTCCATGTCGTACACTCTAAGAACCCTATTCTTCAATTCATTCAAAAAGACGAGAGAAATTTTAGAATCAAAACCATGTAACTTCTCAATGTACAGGTTTACAACACCCTGAGATAAGATCTTCCATATTTTCTTATTTCTTTTCGTTGCTTCATATGACACTGGTTCAACTTTGCATCTATCCCCTCCCATGGTAGTCAAAGGTTCAAGAAAAATAGGGAACATAAGAAACCAACAACATATGAGAGCCAAAATAATTCTCCAAAAGAAAATAATAAGGCTCCTATGCAAACCTAAAATCTGAGTGACTGAAATAAAAAAGACTATAAATTATCATTAATTGTAAGTGTCGACTCTTTCCAATAAATCTACAATCATTCATGGGAGTTGAGCCAAGCTGAGAGAAATAACCTTTCATTATAATGAAAATATTATATTTCAACAAGTTACCATCACTATACCACAAAATTCCTTCCATCTTGCATCGATTGAAAATAATGCTTAGTAATAATTTGAACCTTAATGGGAAGGGGATCACTCAAATCCCATTTCCTAAGCCACAAGGAGGCACCAATGTTTGCAAAACAATCCACAAGCCCATTTCCTTCATAAAAAAATGGAAAACATAACACTCCTCAAAATAATTAAGGTTAGATATAGAATCATGAATGACATTTATATGGACCAACAAGGAGGGTAAACTTTGTTAAGGAAGTTAATGATATTCAACGAGTCTCCCTCCAGCCAAATCTTTTTGAATCCTTGACACTGAGCAAGTTTCAAACCATGATAGGTTGCAGATGCTTCCACAAAGTGTCCATGAGGATGTGTGTTGATTATAAAACATTAAATAATAAAATAATGAAGAATATATATCCTATCCCTGGGACTGATTAACTTATAGATAAGTTGTATGGATCTATATACTTATTAACGATTGATTTGTACTTGTAGACATGAAAAATATACAATTTGATCCAACACGCTTGATCCTAACTACTAATATCGTTTCATCCTGAATCATACTCTCAGCTTATCATTACCTTTCATCCCTTAATTAAATAAATCATGATTTATTTGGTTAGATCTTTCTCCTCTCTTGATTAAATTAATCAATTTAATTTAATTAACCTTATATCTCTATTCATTTAAATTATTCATTTTATTTAAATCAAGTCTCTAAAGTCTTCTTATTAAATTGAATAAATTAAACTTTATTTAATTTAATCTAAAATTATCCCCTTTAGTTAAATAAATCAAATCATTTATTTAATTAAACTATTTCTTCTCAGTTCTTGACTTAAATTAACTCTTAAATTCAAGTCAAAATTGTCACATATCCTAATCTCCCATTAAATTAACTAAAATTTGGTTAATTTAATCCTAATCTATGTCCCATCCTCTAGCTTTTACCACTTTCACAATAAATAAATTACTTTGATTTATTAAATTGCCTGTTTTCCCTCATATGGCATAAAAAGGGGAATATTCCCTCAAATTTGAATTCAAAATTCAAGTGGGCTTGGTCCTTCCAACAAGGCATTCAATGCCTCTTACATGTCCTTGGCCTTGAGCCAAGTGACATTAACTCCATTTCCTTCTCCCTCCAACATGTCACATTCAAATTTCAAATTTGAATCCAATAGCATTTATCATGCACATTGACCAAAATGTGCTCATTCCTCAACCATCCACATCTTGACAAGTGACACTTGGCCATTGGGTGTTGAATGATCCCACATTGCTCAATTCCACTCCTCTTCCATTTTGGAAATCTATAAATGAGAGACTTTTCCTCTCATTCTAACATCCACAATTTGAGTAAACTTACTATACTCAACTTCATCCTCATTCACACTTAGGGCAAAGTTACTCTCTTCACATTGAGAGATAATTTTGTACATTTCATAGTTAGGTTATGTCAAAATCTCATCAAAGACATTCAATCATCATCAAACCATTATCAAGATTACAAAGGAGTTGGGAAAGGGCTAATTTTGACACACCAATTGGAACCAACTCCCCCATGGGATCAAGAGTTTGCATGCTTAATTAGGATTTTACTTATCTTTACATGTTTTGTTTCTTCATTTTCCTATTTTAAGTATTGTAAATAGATTTCATGGGTAATCCTTGTTTTATCTTGCATATGAACTCACTAATGTGTTTTTTTTTGTGTTCATGTAAGAATAGGATTGGGGTTCACATTTTGGCACTAGAAGAAGGGCCTGATTGGAGAAATTCATCATGTTTTTCTAAAATTTTGTGACTTTTTGACATTTTATTTGCTTATAGGAAACTGCGCCGCACACAATCTCGCAGTGCTATATTGCACCACTTTCAGAGGCATGGCGGTATATTGCACCTCACTAAGCTCAAATTGCATCACACCCACTTTCTCGCTTAAAAATTTCAAAATTTTAAACTTCGTCGCAAACTTTCAAGTTCCAAACTGTGTCGCCTGGTAAAACTACGTCACATTTGAGCTCTTTATCTATATAGAGCGCCACACTCAATTGAGATGTGGTGCTATATTGCACCACTAGATTCATAAACTTCGCTAACTGCGCTGCACCTATGGATTTCTGATTTTTTTAACATTTTTTGAGATGCAAGAACTTTCCGAGGTCATAAATTTTGACTTAGACGTGGGTTTTGCTTGAAATTTTACAAGCAATTTCGTTATGAGGTAGCATGTGGTTTGCCAACCATCTTAGATAGGTTGGGGGCCATTTTGGCACATTTGTGGGGCTTAAAACTTTCATCTTGGCCCTCAAAATGACAATTTAGTGTTTTTTCCTAGTTTTTTAAAAGTTGTTTTTATTAATAACTCGAAGCTCGTGTTTTTAATTTAGGATTTTAGTTGGAAATTCACCCTATCTTAGTTTTAGAAAAAAATTGGGAAAAAATAGGACTCTCAAAGTTATGCATGAAAAATTACCAAAAATGGAAAAATCTAACAATTGTTGAAATCTGTCAAAAAAAAGAAATTTCTTGATCAAAAGTGAAAGAAGGAAAATGAAGGCTAAGAGTTCTTTATGAGTTTATCATCTCATTGTATCAAGTGTTTTTAAACACTTTGGGAGAACTTATAATCCCTTTCTAATGATCTGTTTACTTTCATGCTCTTAGGAAACACTAAATTTCATTTGGGTCCTAAAAAGAATAATACAAATTTTCCTTCAAAGTCTGCAAACAAAAGGCTTAAAATGAACTTTAGAACAACTTACTAGATTTGGTTTAAGTTTTAACAATTGAACAAGGAAAATCTCACATTTGATTTGGTGTTATAAAAATAATTCATTTTTTCTTTGTGGACTTATAATGAACAAGTGTTGTTTTGTTTTGTAATTGTTTACTCAAAGTAAAATCATCAAAAGGGTGTATGCACTTTTCTCGCACCTCATGGTGATCTTGAGAATGAAAATCTCTTTTGGTGATCTTGATTTAAGTAAACTAATTGCCACCACATTTCAGTTTGGGATTAAAATTGAACCAATCTTGCGAGTGTGAGCGTTGTATATTGCAAGTGTTCTCCCTTTGTTTTTCAACAAAGGTCGATTGAACTACGAGATATGTTTGCTCACTTTTTTTTAATCTTAGTAGGCCTGCCTTGTGGGAAAGGGTAAGTACCCAAGGGAATGACCCAACCGAGAACATGTTAAATCCAAGCGACTTCCAACCGGTATATAGTGTGGATTCTTGAGGAAAGTTCAAGAATCACGAGGATTATTCTGACGAGAGGCAACAATGGTCTCTTGTCGTACTAGATAGTCCCCCAAGAATGAAATGCCTGAATTAAAACCCTTGTTTAGCAAAGACCAAAATCCTATCTATTTGTTGGTACAAAAGGTCATGTCCTTTGAAGCCGCCCCACATATACATGTGGTTTTGTTGTAGAGATGAAAAGTTTCCATGGGAGATTCATGGGTATTGATGCTTGGCTGACCCGAGAAGCAAGTGTACTGTAAAGGGGAGCATGTGTGGTCAAGCATCTAATCATCTACACTAAATATGTGTAGCTAGATTTATCCAAGTGGGATCCCAACAAATATTATTTCTTCATCCTAGGATTGTACATGTTCTTGGAATCGAAAACACATTGCTTTGATTGGAAACATTCAAAAAAAAACATTCACAAAAGCTTCAAAATTTAAAACCCTTTGGGGGAAAAAAATACCCTTGATTAATCTAAGTGCTCTTGGTTACCCTAGGGATTCCATCCTTAGAGGTTTCTAACTGCCTGGGTTTAATCATCATTTGTTTTCACCAAAGTAAACACTAGGAAACCTTTGCCTTGATTTCCACATAATTCACTTTGTGGGATGAAATTAAATTAGGACATTGGACATTCAATTTGAAACATAATCAAGAAAGTGTTTGTGGTAAAAAGAACCAAACCTAAGCAAGATAACAAACGATTGAACCACACATGTGCTTGGTCCCTTTTGAGTCATTTGGTTTTCATGCCAACATTGGTCTTTTGGTTTGAACCACTTTTAGGGAAAAACATGTTTTTCATTACCTTGGTGTTGTAAGCAGGTCCTCGTAGGGTCATCTAGGATCAAGTCAAACACTTCACCCCATCCAAAAATTTATCAAAATCCCATTTCACCAATAAATTCTTGGGAACTTTCAAAACATCACTTATGCTAGACTTTAGGAAAAATCAACATCACCTTGTTTGGCTTAACACACCTAGCCAAATTATTCTTTTGTGTACGAGTTTACTCTAGGATAACACAACTTCCTAAGGTTTAAAAGTTCATCATCACTTTGTTTGACTTAACACACTTATTCAAACCATCTTGTGTACAAGTTTGCTTTAGGATAACAAAACTTCCTAGATTCTATGAGTGCATTATCCAAAACCACCTTGTTTGACTTAACACACTTAGTCAAACTATCCGCAATCAAAATCAAAACAAGTCTTAAAGTCTACATATATCTAAATTTCCTAAAAGTATAAACACCCATACCCCTCACCCTTTCATCCTTCATATCATCATTGGTCCTAAACACTTTAGAGGTTCACTTTTGCAATAAGGCCAAAAGAAAAAATGGAAAATTCATCAAGCATCACATTGCAAGCAGTCCAACAAATGCATGCTCAATACCATGCACAATTGCAAGCAAATCAACAACACAAATTTCAACAAGGCATACAACAGTATCAAGCACAACATGAAGCATCCCAATTACTAGCCCAACAACAAGATTTTTTGGCACATCAACAACAAGACCAACAACAAGCATTTTTGGAACAACAAATGCAGGAATATCAACAAGCCCCACTCACTCAGCAAAGCTTGAAATAGATTCCCACCATAATCATTGAAAATAATGATCAAGATCCTTCGACCGATGATCTTGTTGAAAATTTCTCTACATCACCTAATGAGTTAGAGGACATATCTCAAGAATTTATTCCAAATCATGAACAACATCTTTCACCAAAGTCTAGCAATGGACCTTTCCAAGACATATTGACATCCTTTAACCTCATGGTTATAAATATTGAAGAATTCCTCAACTCGCCATTTGATTCAAGTCCACTCAAAACTCAAGAGGATATCAAGCCAGTTCCCATTCCTAATAAAGATATCCAAGAACCCTTTGTAAACAATACATTATTTTAAATTGACCCATGTCAAGAACTTGATCCAAAGCATGTCGAAAGCAATTCTAAAATCATTTGAGATCAAGAATTTGTATCTCCAAACTACTACAATGATATAATGGACACACTCTTATCTATACAAGATGATCAAATTTACATAGAACATACTCCTCCATCTACCCATGAGATACTTTCCTTGGATGGACACATAGATGATCTTTATTTAGAATAGGATTCCTTTACTCCTGACATTATTGATTCCTACAGTCAAACTGAGTTGTCAACAACATCAAGAGCAGGTTATTGATTCCTACAGTCAAACTGAGTTTTCAACAACATCAGGATCATATATATCCCAAATTCAAACTGAGGGCATCATGTATGAAGATATCCAACATTATCCACTCAAGGAAACAAGTCATAATGAACAGGATATTCTAGGGTCAACAGAGCAGAAAATTGGAATAACACCATCTATAGTGGTCATTTGTCAGAGAATGCATTCTGAACAAGACATCTCAAAACAAGGAGAATCAAAGGATAAAGGTGCTACTATCACCATAATGGGGGAAACTTCATCTCAAGAGAACATCAACATAGGGGGCACGAAGGATCCTTATGATGAAACCAATGCCAATACTACAACTAGCCACATCATGAATCTTCATCCACCCATCACCCCATCCACAAATTGGGACAAACATCAAAATGGATATTTGAATCAAAGAAAAGAAGCTAAGAAGCACGAAGGAAAAATCAAATACATATGGATACCAAAAAATACAAAGAAAGATGATCCCTATCATACTCCATTAGTCAAAGAAACTATGGGGAAAAATCAAAAGGGGGCAAGTATCCATCAAAGATGTCCACAAAGGAAAAATAAGGCTTCTCAAGCAACGTACAAAGTATATCAAGTAGTTGTTCCTAATTCCACACATACTTTCATATCCACCCATCATTGCTCATCTTCCCAAGTTTGGAGAGTCAAAGGTTCCAAACAGTCAACCAATCCATATTTTATTCCTAAATGCACTTCCTCCACACCTCCACGCATGATATCCAATCCTCACATTTACCATGTATTGGTAGCAACCCTTCATCATAAGGATTCAGAAGGCACTCTATCACAATGTATGCATAAAGACAGAGTTAACTCTAGTATCAACAAAGCAGGTCAGGAATCTCAAAAGTTGCATTCAAGTGCACATATCTTTGCAAAGAAACTTCTTCAAGTAGGATATCAATGGCACATTATGACAGAAGCATCTACATCAGCACCACTAGGTGGTTCAACATCAGCTTAAAATCTCTCAAAAAAATACAAAAAAATCAAAAAAATGATTGAAAAATTGTCCTCTAGTGAAAACCACTTTAGTGGCGCTTTGGACAAGTACCATAATGAAAACTTGGAAAACATGCATCATGTGTAGAATCGGTTATCTACGTGTGCCAGTTCAGGTAAAAGCATCTCATCCCATCCATAATAAAACCAGTGTTCCATCCATAATAAATCCATTCATCCAGGAACCATTTATCCAATCCATTTGCATCCGTACTCCAAGTTATCTTGATCTTGATGATTTTTTTGTGCACACTTTACACTTTCTTATGGTAAATATCTTGACATAGGTCATTTTCATTGATCCTATCTTACCCAACGTTGTCTGAGCCTTGAAAATTTATCCAAATGAGCATCCTTTGTTCAAACACCTTATCTTTTCACAAGATAATCATTGGCATCCTTTTGCATGCTTACCATACCCATCCATCCATCCATCTATCCAATAATCCACCCGTGGCCTTTCAAACATTGCTAGACATTGGGAGCAGATATTTGCATCTGGCTTCGGGAATAAATCTTGGTCTATATCCTTCAACTTATGTGGTGATCCGAATATTGGAAAACGTAAAATCAAATTGGTCAAAGCATTTGTGAGCAAAAAATTCAAATCATTAGCCCATGACATATTTTGACAAGAGGGTGTTCCTTATCAAGCTTTATCTTTCAACGAACATCAATCCAAACAATCCATATCAGTCGTATCTAATGTGTACTTCAATGTCACATAAAATAATCAAAACAATTTTGTTCCAAATCAAGCTTCATCAATCCTGATCAATCAAAATCCAATCAACTCATCATCATCTTGAGATATATTTTCTAATCCTTGTGTTGCTTAAACACTATTCCTGTATTGTTGTGTATCTTCAACAATGTTATCATCATCAATCTCAAAATCTTTGTGTTGTTTAAAACTATCCTTGCCTTATTGTGTATCCTCAACAATGTTATCATCATCAATCCATCAATCTGATCAATCAACCCTAGCTTGGTTTTCAACAAAATCCCAAAATAGAGCACTGATATCATATCCATATCCAAATCATCAAAATCATTCGAAAATCCAAAAAAACATCCAAAACATGTCAAAATAAAAAAAAATTTCAAAAAATAGAGTCATCTTTGAGCTTGAATGTAGGAAAGGTTGATCTTTGATCATCCCCCAAGACATTTTAGGTCGGTCCTTTAGGTGTCTGTCACAATGGCAATCTGTTTTCCCATCTATTTCACATTTTAGGTCAGTCCTTTAGGCATCCGTCACAATGGCAATCTGTTTGCCCATCTATTTCACATTTTAGGTCAGTCCTTTAGGCTTCCATCGCAATGGCAATCTGTTTTCCCATCTATCTTATCATTGAGTCAAGTTTGTCATTGGTCGAACTACATGGTCTTTGCATGTATAACGTAGGTAAGGCTAATCTATGGATCAGCTCCCGAGACCCCTAGGATAGGTCTTTAGGTTAGTCTCTTCATCATAAATCTCAAAAATCCAAAACATTGAAAATTTTCAAAAAATACCAAAAAATAGCCTCAAAATATCTGAAAAATAAAAAAATGGTGATTTCATCTCATCCTGCTTTCACCCATGACTATCATCACCCATAATAAATCAATCATCACCTTCATCCTTTGGTGATTCAGTCGGAAGCAATTCTAACAGGTTCAAAAGTGAACACCCTCATCATCAGAGTCTTAAGTCTAAGTCACTAAGCATGCAATTTAATCAACTCGAAGTATTAATAGCTTATCATACAATCAGTCTCACAAAAACCCTGATCACAACATGCCCTAGGATGAATCCTTCCCATGATGGACATAAGCATCAGGTATCTCACAGTAGTTTAGTCTTGACTAGTGGTATGAAGAACATTAGCTTGTTGGTTTACTTTATTTGGTATTTTTAACTTATCTTATTGTGTGCTTATTCCAAAGACCTCTTGATGATGCCTAAACAAAACAGGTTTAGAGAGAAAGGAATGGGGCAGTGATCATTTTCTCTTTTATCTACTACACTTGTGGGATACACTTGTAAAATAACTTAGTCATATGTACTTTGTTTGGTTTTTGGAGAGGATGTTTTAGATATCTTGTTGACCACATAGGAAAGCTTTCTTTTCTATGTTTTGGCTCAAGATGTTTAGAATGTCTGAACTACATCCTGAATGAAGTTTTGTATGCTAATTGTGAAAAGAATACTCCTATCTGATTGTCAAGTCAAGGTCCATTGCACTAGGTACAATGCCATCATGGTTCTTTATACCTTGATGTATCGTACCTACGTGTGTTATCAAAAATAAAGTAATTGACCATTTAAAAATCCCAACTCCTGGTAAGAAAATCATCATCATAATGTAGGTTTGTTGGATCCTCCTTCCATCCATCTTATTCTTCTTATTCTTCTATCTTTACTAAAATTTCTATCTAAAGTAGGTGTGAGATCTCAAAATATACATGAGGCTACCCATGGCCGATGACTGTCTATACATCATCAGAATTGTCTACATCAAAGAATTATCTTTCGTCCTCTAATCAATAGAACCACTCTTTCATTTTGTAGTGATCTCGATCAGAAATTTGAACATTTCCACTCAATCTCTCGAGGGGGAAATATACCAGCATAATCCTTTCATCGAGGAAACAATGGGGCATCTGAAAAATGGAGAAAGTTTGAACTTTGATCACAACAATTTATTCCTTGAATCAATGCAACAAGTACATTGCTTCAAAGAGAGGCAAAATGTAGACATGGAAAATATACAATTCGGTCCATCACACTTGATCCTAACTACTAACATCATTTCATCCTAAATCATACTCCAAGCTTATCATTACCTTTCATCCCTTAATTGAATAAATCATTATTTATTTGATTAGGTCTTTCTCCTCTATTGATTAAATTAATCAATTTAATTTAATTAACCTTATATCTCTATTCATTTAAATAATTCATTTTATTTAAATCAAGTCTCTAAAGTCTTCTTATTAAATTGAATAAATTAAACCTTATTTAATTTAATCTAACATTATCCCCTTTAGTTAAATAAATCAAATCATTTATTTAATTAAACTATTTCTTCTCAATTTTTGACTTAAATTAACTCTTAAATTCAAGTCAAAATTGTCACATCTACTAATCTCCCATTAAATTAACTAACATTTGGTTAATTTAATCCTAATCTATGTTCCATCCTCTAGCGTTTACCACTTGCACAATAAATCAATTACTTTGATTTATTAAATTGCCTATTTTCCCTCATATGGCATAAAAAGGATAATATTCCCTCAAATTTGAATTCAAAATTCAAGTGGGCTTGGTCCTTCCAACAAGGCATTCAATGCCTCTTACATGTCCTTGGCCTTGAGCCAAGTGACATTAACTCCATTTTCTTCTCCCTCCAACATGTCACATTCAAATTTCAAATTTGAATCCAATAGCATTTATCATGCACATTGACCAAAATGTGCTCATTCCTCAACCATTCACATCTTGACAAGTGGCACTTGGCCATTGGGTGTTGAATGATACCACATTTCTCAATTCCACTCTCTCTTCCATTTTGGAAATCTATAAATGAGAGACTCTTCCTCTCATTCTAACATCCAAAATTTGAATAAACTTAATATACTCAACTTCATCCTCATTCACACTTAGGGAAAAGTTACTCTCTTCACATTGAGAGATAATTTTGTACATTTCATAGTTAGGTTATGTCAAAATCTCATCAAATGCATTCAATCATCATCAAACCATTATCAAGCTTACAAAGGAATTGGGAAAGGGCTAATTTTGACACACCAATTGACACCAACTCCCCCATGGGATCAAGAGTTTGCATGATTAATTAGGATTTTACCTATCTTTATATGTTTTGTTTCTTCATTTTCCTATTTTAAGAATTTTAAATGGATTTCATGGGTAATCCTTGTTTTATCTTGAATATGAACTCACAAATGTGTTTGTTTGTTGTGTTTGTGTAGGAATAGGATTGGGGTTCATAGTACTCAAGATACCATCAAATCAAAATGAGGGATTAAGATGTTCAAAATACTACTTTCAAGTGTCACTATGGGAACTTCAAGTTTCTAGTCATGCCCTTGAAAATATTCCAATAATTCATGAACAATGCACACATGTAGTTAAGAAAATGTATCCCAGTTTTCTTTGATGATATTTTGATTTGCAATAAAACATGGGAGGAGAATTTGAAGCATTTGGATGAAGTCTTGATGATATTGAAGTAACACTCATTCTTTTCCAAATAATTAAAGTGCGAGTTTGGGCTTAGGGATATTTTGTGTTTAGCACATATCATAAGGAGTCCAACTAAACCATTATAAGGTCCAAGAAATTTGGGATTGGCCACCCCTCAAGAATGTATCACAATTAAGATAATTCTTAGGATTATTTTACTATAGAAGGTTTGTTAAGGAATTATCTCATCTCACAATATTGATCATATATCTAACTAATAAGGGAAAATTTAAGTGGATAAATACTACTGAGTAGACTCTTAAAAATTTGAAAAAGGTAATGTGTTATTGTTTTGTGCTTGTTATCCCAAAAAATTTACTACCTGTTAAATTGGAAAGTGACACTTCTAATGAGGGAATGGGAGCTATTTTATGTAGAAACAACATCCTATTTCTTTTGAAGTGGAAAACCAATAGAGGGAGAAAATAAGTTTTCTATTTATGAAAAGGAGATACTAGCAATCATGCATGCCTTAGTAAAGTTTAGAAAATTCTTGGTGTGTGGAATGTTTATGGTTAATATTGCTCATGACAATATTAAGTATTTTATCAATTAGAAAGAAATAAATGATAGACAATAGAAGTGAATAAGCAAGTTGTAGGAATATGATTTTATTATTAAATATGTGAAGGGAATACATAATCTAGTTGATATTGTATTTCCTTGGAGACCTACTATATTCATCATTTATAGCATATCTATTGATTGGGTCACCATTATAATATCTAAATATATTAATAATAATTTTATTACTAAGATATTGTATGGAAGAGTACAAGATCACAAGTTCAAAGTGGTGGGAGACTTAATTATGCATAAATAGAGGATATATTTGATTTCATAGTTAAAGATAAGGAAAATATTTTAAGGGCCATACATGGTACTTATTTAGCTTTGCACAAAGGGTATTTTAATAAATGAAAACAAATAAGAGAGATATTATCTAGGAAATCAATTAAAGGGGTTGTGTTCAAACACATAAGGAATGTCAATTTGCTATTAGAACAAGGAAAACCAAGTTTATCTCATAGGCTTGCTTCAACTATTACCTATTGCTAAGAAAAATTAGGAAAGTATATCTATAGACTTTATCATTTGGCTACCCAAGATAAATGAAAAATATTACATCCTTGTGGTGGTGGAAAAAGTGACAAAGTATGTATATTTTTATGCCATATCTTCTAACTCCAAGGCTTCCCAAATTTTTACTTATTATTCAAGAATATTTTTAGATTACATGAGTTACCTAATTACAATGTTAGTGACAAGGACAACAAGTTTTTGAGTTATATTTGACAAGAACTATTTTATTTGGTAGGAATAGAGCTCACCCTTGGCATGAGTTATCACTCCTAGTTGGATAGATAAATTAAAACTATCAAAAAATGGATTGAAGGGTACCTAAAACAATTATTATTTTGGTAGAAAAAACTTGTTGGAATCAAGGAACACTAAGAGGGGGGTGAATCAGTGTTTTGCAGAATCTAACTTTATTAACTTGATCTTTAAACCACTTATAGCATTGGACCAAAGAAGAAGATGCAAGAACACAATACAAGCAACCACAACACCACAACACAAGGATTTTTACATGGAAACCCTGTTAGGGGAAAAACCATGGTGGAGGTCAATCAAAAATTTGAGTATACTCAATATAAGTGTTTACAATAGGAATGCATGTGCATTCAGGCACACTACGTAGAGCTCACTACTCAAATACAAAGGGCTTTCTACCCAAAAGAAGACTCGCTATCTTACAATCACTTCCAAAAAAATATTGGAGTAGATGAACTATGAAGTAGCATCTACTAATGCCTAAGTATAGTTCTGGTTAAGCACATTATTCACATTCTTCACATTTTGTCTGCTTCTACTCATAAAACTCAGTGTGCTTTCATTCAGATCACCAATATTTATTTTGCTCAAATGAAACTACACACAATCAATCAATATTCCTTCTAACTTTCGTATCACATAACTACACACATAAAAATGATATGAACGATCACTTATATATATCCGCCGCTAGAGACTAGAACAACTGCGTGTCAGCTTCAACAAAATATAAAACGTATACAAACTATCAACTCAAATCCATAGACAATTATCAATTTGAATCAACCAATGTCGGCCAAAACATAGTGAGGACCCAAAAAAACATGTATCGAACATGAAACACCATAAACAATTATGTCTCGACGATCCACAACATGCTTCACTCATTTAGTCGGCCTTCTTGCACTGTTAGACTGAAAAATAATACACTGGATCTTCTAACTTGCACACCAATGAATGTGAAGCCCAATGATTCATGGATAAGATAGTTCATACACCAAAATATCTTCTCTGAGATCCAAAATGCAAAATGGTAATATGAAATTACATATGAATCGATATACACAACTCTGTCGGATACCCTGTTCTAGCTTTGACAGATAACTTCAATCTTCAATCTGGATTTCAGTTTAAGCAATTCTTGAGATATGATGGGATTAATAGCTAGGGTTTCCATCACTAACAAAACTAGATGACTTGTGTGGTTTCTCTTGCCAACAATCTCCCCCTTTGGCATTGATGGCGAGACTTAGTGAAAAATGACTAAGTGTTAGAACCAGTACCAACATGAATACACTGCAATCCACAAAACCTCAAAAATATTTTGTCCACAACTCCCCCTAAGATGAATATTATATTTTTCACTGTCTCACACTCCCCATTTGACATCAATGGAAAATATGGGAATCTACATACCAAAAACCATACAAAATTGTATATGTACAAATGTCCTTTACTAACTTACATGAACTTGAATATATCTGCAAAATTATTCTTCAACATGCTTAAACTAGTGTCCCAACCCTTTTTGAGACTTTCCAAAATAGTCATGTGACTACAAAATAGATAGAATTGCATCTCAGTTGACTCAAGATTTGTCAAATCACTGACAACCATAGCATCATGTGCTTCCTTCAATGCATTGAGCATTCTCTCCATTTTAGGACCAATTAGTCCTCTAAGTTCACATACCCTTTCAACAATTTTGTCTCTTTCATGCTTCAAAATTTGAATCTTGTCATGCAGGGATATGACTTAACCTTCATGCTTGCTCACAAAAATGGTTAGAGGATCAAAGGTTTGAGAAATATATGCTAATTGTTTCTCATATTCCTTAATTTTCTTCTCAGTGACCTCAGTGAATTTTGACAAAGATAAACATGACTTGTAAATATTTCCACCTTCAGCTAATGCACCTTGAATATTATTTTCATAGGTAGCTAATAATGATTTAGCATTAGCAATCATACACTTCAATCTTCTGAACCTTTTTGCATCAAATTCTTTATGAACCTTAGCCTCAGCTGAATTTTCAAGAGACTCAAAGTGAGTACTTACAGAGTTGATAATCTTCTTCAGCTGACCGGATGGAGAATTGGATGAATCCTTGACATGTGTGGGCATGATCTTCTCCAAGATACCAGATGTAAGATTTAGCAGTTCACTGTCCTTAATGTGAGATTTCAGTATCTCTTCCCATGCCTTGGTCTGAGCAAATGATGCCACCTTCAGCTTTTGAATAGGAGATAGAGTGGAAAAATTGATAGGACCTTCAACCAATTCAGGGTCAAACTCCTCCTGTTGATCTTCTAAAAACTTCTTTACTACCTTAGCAATGTCTCTTGCTTCTATAACTTCTTTTGCCTCAACCTTCTTTTCTTCAATCTTAGATTATTGCTTGTCTTTGGGAATCTCTATTTCTTCAGCTGATGTATCTTCAGGAGCTTTAGTCTCCATCGGAATTTCAGTATCTTCCACATCTAGATGATTTTGATTGTCCTCAAATGTGTCTTTCACTTCTTCAACATTAACTAGAACATCTTCAACATGATTTTCTTCAGACACAATAGTATATATGTTCTTCAACATAACTGCCTTAAGAATTTTCTCAATGTCTTTTGCCACTTCCCCAGTCTATCCAATAATAAGCTTATTCACCCTTGATTTTCTCTTAAAATCCATTTTAGCTTCATTGAGGAGTCTTCATTTCTTCTATTGACATTACTGGACATAGATTAGAAAGTATGTGTTATCTCATTCATTCTTCTTAAACTCTTGAATTTACTCTCCTCATTTCTAAGACTTCATATAATCCTTTAGGTAACCCTGAAATTATTTCTATGAGATTCTTATTGAAAATATTCAAATATCTTATTATAGCTTCTTCAAGAGTTCTCTGACCAGCACTATCAAAAGTGTCATACCATTCAGAAAGTCTTTTGAGATTACCATCCTTAACTAATGCATTTTCCACTTCCTCTACAGTCATACCTGATTTAATAGTTTTTGCCTTTTTCTTGTATTTTTATTCATCAAAGGGCTTGTCCTTAGAGACTTTTGATGCCTTTGTGCCCTTATTCTTGATTTTTCTGACTTCTTCATTAGATTTAATTTCTTCATCATATTCAACAACAATATAAACTCTTTTACTTTTATCCTTCTTCCTCTTTCCTTCTCTTTTGGATGTCTTGATTTGAAATTTTATAGGACTTGATTTCTTAGTATAACTAGATGAGGGTGCATAGCTCCTTGCAGATCTAAATCTGGCAGAGGATGTTGTCAGACTAGCTGTCTCAGTTCTAGCAGGCTCCCCTTTTTCATCTTCTTCTCTTTTCTTCCTAGCTTCCCTCACAACTTCAACTGATATACCAAGGGTTTCTACAAAAGCTTCAACTTCCCTTCTCACTCTCCAGACTATCACAATATTTATTAGTTGGTTATGCACTTGTATATCCTTCTCTGAAAAGGTACCAAACCTTTCTTCAGTCAGATCCTGAGGTTTACTCAACAAGTGTTCAACATACAACTCTAAAATGTGTTCTTCAACCTCATATCCAATAGGCATTATCCAAAATATTCTAGGTTCTACTGCTTCCATCAAACACTGATCAATGTCAACCATGAAGAAAATAGTGTCCTTATACTTTTCCATAATAGACTTAGGAATCCTTTCCTTAGCTTGCATTACATTGTGAAAGTTTTTGAAGTAGCCCCAAATAGCAGTTTTCCTTGCTTTGATATCTCCAATTCTATATAACATATCCCTGATTTGAATAACTACAGGTCTATCACTTTCCCATTGCACTCTATCAAATCTCGAAACTTCATTCATGAAGTAGAAGAATAGATACAAGAGTAGATTTCCATATTTGAAAATTTTCTTCTTATCCTTCTTGATTTTCCCAAGGTTCAATTAATTGGCTTCTGAGTAACTCACATAAATCATATTATGCATTTTCCTTGACTATTTGATAAGATGCATAGATTGTAGTACCAGATACATAGATATCCCAGATGGAGTGATAGATTTTGTAACCAATAGCCATAGAAGAAAACTTTACATCCACTTCAATGATTTCATTAACTATCATGGCTCTTCTATCAAAGTTGGAACTGATTGCCTCAGTGACTAGTTCTTCACAAATTTCAATGTCAGAAACCCACCGGTTGAATTCAAACTAGTAACTATGCTTATAAATTCTCTTGTGATCTTGAAAGGTTGATTTAACCACACGAATTCAATATGCACTTGACTTAGTATGTATCGAGCCCATTCATTTTTTGTCGAAAACGGGAAACTTCACAACTTGAGTGAATTTCTTCTCCTCCAAAGCCTTAAATTCAAGTTTAACACAAAAATCTTCTCCAAAAATATGATTTGTGTACAAATTTAGCAACTGGGAGCTTCCTAAATCCTAAAATATTCACATGAATGTATGCCCTAATGTCTTGAATATGTAACACACCATACGAAACTAAAGAAAATGCACCTAATGGTTCTATCTCGATGGATTTGAATGGGTGCCATTTGAATTTGGGGAGGGGCATATCCTTAATATCAATGACTAATGGAGAAGCCATTTCTAGAAGTTTCAAATTCACAAGTTTCATAGATAAATATAATTTCACCGAATTAGAGTTTGATTATCAAATCGCCTTCAAACTTGTGTCTCACCAAATTCACTTGCAGAGCTCTCCAAAATTCTTCTCATCAAAGTGAAAGGTGACAAATGAGGAATAGAAGTAACCTTTTATCATTCACACACCTAACCTTTTATTCACATTAAATTCTTTTGCCCTAGGTCTTCCGTATACCCTTTTTTCATAGACTGGGAGAGAAAATTCTTCTACGAACCTTCAATTTTGCATAAATTTCCTTCACAAATATTCCAAAATATTTGTAAATCATTAACACAATCACTTTAATTTACCACATCCCAGTACCAACTATCAACAAGGGGTATAAAATAATTTTCTTGAGAGCTCCCCCTAGGCCAGATCCCTTAAACTGATTCCTAGATGAATTTTCAGTACCAAATTCTGGTACTAATTCATTTCTTGCATCAAAAGCATTCTTCTTCACCCATTTCTTCTTCATTTTATTCATGATCTCATACACAGTAACCTTTCCTTTTCCTTTATTATCCTTTTGCATATTTTTCTCTTTGTTCATCGAACCCTTCTTGCTTCTACAAAATCTTGCAATATGACCAGGTTTGTTGCAATTATAGCACACCACATTTATTTGTTCAAACCAGTTATTCCATTGATTTTCTTTTAATTTGCATTGGTTAGCAATATGGAAAAATCTCTTCTAAGCATAACATCTGACATTTCTATTGAAAAAGTTGTTTGACATATTTTTGCATTCAATTGACTTCTGACCATACTTATTGGAATTGAAACACTGACTAGAAAATGATGGACCACTTGGATTGATTCTACTTCTACATTGAGTAGCCATATGACCAAATTTATTGCAAATAAAATAGTATCCATTGAACTTTTGAGCATTGGGTTGTCTTACTGGGTACCTTCTAGCTTTGTTTGATTGATTTCCTGACCTGAATTTCCTTTGACCAGATCCAAATATTTCTCCTTTCTCATATCCAAGACCTTGCTTGTCATTTCCAATATTTTGACCTTGAATCAATTCATCAAGCTTAGCTGAGATAATCTTGAACTTCTCCTTGTATTCATTTGCAGTAGCAAGTTCATCCCTAAGAATAACAACCTATCATTCAAGCTCTTGTTCATTATTTCTAGATTGATGCAATTCAAGTTCCAGCTGATTAAATCTGTTGCATTCATCAGATCTTTCTTTTAAGGACTAAGCAAGATTCTCTTCATTCTTCTTTATATTTTCAATCTCTTTGATCATCCTTGTCATAATAGATTCCATTTCATGCTTTAGGACAATATTTTCTCTAGTGAGCTTTTCACATTATTTGTATTTTCCTTCAAGGCTTGACTTTGGTGTTCATATTCCATGCTTTTACTATCTCTCTGCTTGATATGATCACAAATTTCCTTTCTCTTTTCCCTGGAATTATTGATTTGATCTTTCAATCACTGAATTAAATTCTCAGCATTCGTGAGGCTTTCTTGCAATTCCCTAACTTCATATTTGGATTGATCAAGATCATATAGTGCCACCATAAGTTGTTTGTAACAACCCCATCCTTGGGTAATTAATTTTTTTTAACATTTCACTTCAAACATATAAAAGTAACAAGTAACAAAGACATTACAATAAAATTATTCCTTTCTTCATTGATAAATACATGCAAGTTACAATATATATATCTCCACATGAATTCCATTTTCATTGCAAATATAAATCAAAGTACAAAATTAAAAAAATTACATACATAGCTCGTCAGATTTTGCACAAATAGTAGTAAGACGGTACAGGTTCCCTTCCTTTCAAATATTGGTGTATTCGTCGCCTATTGTGGAGGAGAAACATCACCCAAGCACTTTTTTGCCAACCACAGACTGTTAATGCGGTCCCCCGCACATCCATCATTCGATGGATGGCCCTCCCTTCGAACGAAGATATTGGTAGAGTATCTGACTATGACAACCCAACTGAGCATAGTGTTGTGTCCTATACATCTAGAACTTGCTACTTCACAATCCCAAACTAGCATGATGGATCACAATGAACTGATAGTGTAGACTCAACTATCTCACATCTAAGTGGATGTCGTACATTTCACTACTTTGGCCAAAGTATTCTCATTCAGTACTTCGAATGAAGGTCATCTATCATATGCACTAATCAGGGCCGATTTGACTTAAGGCTATCTTACACTACGCATAGGTATCATCCTTTACTTTTGGATAATCATTTATCCCAGACTAACCTAAAACATTCTACTAATTAATTTACACAAGATAGGTATATCCTATTTTAGAACCTACCTTTAAACAATCTACTTCAAATAGTTACATAAGGGAGGTATATCCTATTTCAGACAACCTACCTTCAAACAACCTACTTAGAAATGAAACAGTCTACAAGGGCCTTATACCATTCCTCCTAATCAGGAAATCTTTATCCTAGGAGTAATTTTAGCTTACCTCGGTTATCCCTATAACTTAAGTTGAAAAGACCTTACTAGACCACTATCTTAATTTCATTCCTAGTATCTAGTATCTACTTCAATTATATTCTCCATATATAGAGATCATACAAATAATAAATAATACCTAAATGCATTATCTACCTTTGAAGACAAATAAATGTTCCTTTACACAATCATGCATTACTTATCCTTAACTTCTTAATGTATCTTTTAGACATTCAAAATGAAAAATTTACACAACAACCTCATATTATAATTGCCTAACAAGTCTTTACAGGTTTTGACTATAAGAACAAAATGATACTTCAAAGGTTTAGCTTGACTTCCCATAAAAATCAAGAAGAATTGAAACCAGATAAACATGCTTGTAAATTAAGCTTTCACAGATGATGATGATGATGGTCTTTCCTGCAGTAACTCAGGTTAGCAGAGTTTTCCCTGTCCCTTCTCACAATTGAATCCTCTTTCCAAAATTGACTCACACAGAATAAATTGATGATTCCTCTCACAATAATGGTTACTCACAGCAATGATGAATTCTTCTAAAAATATAGATTACTCATAGCAATATGATACTTCACAGAATATTGGGTACTCACAGCAGTATGACACTTCACATAATATTGTGTACTCACACTAGTATGACATTTCATAGAATATCGTGCACTCACACCAGTATGATACTTCACAAATTATTGGGCACTCACAATACTGGTTACTCAAAGACAAAATGATATTACTTAGAATATAGAATTCGTAAGAACTGGTGAGGAATTGGTGAGAATTCGTAGAAAGTGAAAGTCTTTAAATAGAGTCAGGAAAATAATGCATTTCCTCAAGAAGTTAACAACACATTAATGAAGACTTATTCAAAAGGGCACTTGGTGGGTCTCCAAGCCCTAACTAAGAAAATTAGTAATGATTCGACTTGAGCTAATGACAACATTATCAGAATTTTTCAATCATTCAATGAAATTCGCCACTTACAAGAAATTCCTTGAAACATGGTGCCAACAAGAAAGTGAATCCCTTGCTTGGAAAAATTTAGGTTTCATCAAATGACAACACAATCCTCATGGCTGCGTCACCTCCTACAGAATCGTTCCTCTTGGCGAAGCGCGCGAGGTTCAGCTCAAGCACCATTTTCATTTTATGGGAAAGCTCTCCAATATTTTTCAAACTCACTTTATTAAGTCCATAAGTTTTGCATCAAATATTATTTCCTTTATAAGATTTAGCAAAGCCTTCAGCTATTTTGAATTTAAACAAGGGTGGAAATAATCAAAGTTGATTTCCTATATACTTGGAAATGTTTGATTTCCAAATATTCATGATGAGAAAAAGGTAACAATAATCTTTGTTAACAAAATGACATACACATATAATTTATTAATATAATTTTTTTATATATATAACATTAAGGTGACTCTCTTAGGTGACTCTCTTAGTGCTTAGGATTTGTAATTTTATGTGGCTTCTATAACTAGTTTTATGTTCATTATATTTCTTGATAATAATATTGTTGTCGTTGTTTCTAAAAGTATAATAAAATAAACTAGTTGTAAGTATATTTTTTTTGTAATAAGAGGATTAATCAGTTATTGTGAGTTATTATGTTAACTATTCATTTTGCAAGATTTTATAATTATTATTTTCATATTCTATTAATTATATTACCTATTATAGTAGATCTTAGGGAGTTAATATTTAATCACCGGTTTTCCATGGAGTTAAGTCATTAGGAATTTATAATAACCCTAATCAAGGATATTGTACTTTTTATGTGCATTAACATGTAGTGCAACATGTTAATGTTGTATCTTATTAGCTAGTGTTGTTATTTCAAAGAAATAAATTGTTATCTTGGCTAATGTATTGGGTGCGTGGATTGGGAAATTATAGTTTGTATCAGATCACATGTTTTGATGTTGGGTGATCTAGTTTATGTTCATTCTCATGTGCTTGATGTGTGGTTGTTTAAATTCTTACTATTGTTGCTAGTTCCATGTTTTCTTACCTTTTATGCCTTAGTGTGGTGTTATAGATAGCTATATATGCTCGCCCATGCATTTATTTGTGAAGGAAGGATGCCTCCTAGACCTTAACATATTCATCAAAGTGGAAACTTAAATATTGTTTGTGAGTCACCTAAGATTTATTGTGATTAACTACCTAGTTGTTGGACATGTTCAACCTAAAGTTCCTCCAAGTGCACAATAGGTAGTTGTTATTCTTTATGAGATTATAGAAATATTGGTTCCTTATCAACGGTTATCACATTAAATTTATTCTCATAATTCTTAGGAAAGGAGAGATAAGAATCCTAAGATGAAGAACAAAAGGGCTTTAGGAGACCTCATCATTCTAGAATGGATGATATATCCTTGTAGGCATCACCTCATCGAGTGGATAGGTAGGTTGTGGATGAGGATAATGTGCTAGAAAGATATATGAGATATCTTCTTTGAGCACATTCGCCTACTTTTAAGGGTTCTACATGAGGTTCAAATATTGAGAATCAACTCTTGTCTCTTGATAGACATTTTGTGATGCATACTTAAGGTAGCAATACCAAGGCTCAATATCCCATCATAAATTTATGTGACTTTGACTCCACTTGGTGGAACTAGGAGGATAAAAAATCACTCATATATTTCCATAGTCTCTTGAGAGACCTTTCTAGAGATATTTCATTTATGTTATATTTTTTACCATTACATGCAAAGACATTCAAATGAGTTCCATGCATTTAGATAGCCTGGAATGACTGTGGATTAGTATGAGAGTTACTTCTTCTAAAATAATAAATGTGTGATATTAGTTGAGGATGAGAGGATGATAGTGTAAATAATTGTGAGAGGTTTCAATTTCCATATCAATGATGGTGATTATTTGTTTGAACTAAAAAACCTTGGAAGATTCTATAAAGAAAGCTAGATTGATTGAGGAGAATTTGACTAGAGGTTAAAGTGGTCAAATAAGAGTGCAATTAGTGGTTCCTTCTCAATCAATATTTTTTAATTTTAGCTTGGGTAGGAACTTCCACATAGGTTTATTGTAAATGTGGGGATAATTTCAAGTGATTTGAGTATCTATTTTCTAATTTACTTTAGTGATTAAATTGAAAAGTCTTTTATTTAGCTAAATAATTCTAATAAAGTTTAGATAATCACTAACAAATTTACACGTGTCTTCCAAATCATGTCTTGTGTGAGATAATATTTCTATTATGGAAGATTAGATATTTTAGCTAAATTAGTATAAATATAGCAGAAAAATAAAAGATTGTAAGAACCTCATTTAGATTGTCTTTCAAATGACCAAAAGACTAAGCTTTTTGAAGGACTAAAAAATTGAATATAAGAGATATGTTGATTTTCATGCAATTGTGAGTTATATAAGTTGTGGATGTTTCTTTGTAAATTTTTTGAAGGAATGAAAGATAGGTTATGAGGATTAACTATCTGTGTTGATTCCATTTTTGTTTCCATAGTTTGAATTTCAATTATTTGTTCAATTCATTCAATAGTTAAGCATTAGGAAATTATTCATTGTGATTAAAATTTTTACCATGGTACCAAAGAACAAGAGAATTTTCTTAAGGAAAATTGTGGGGATTAAGGTGGAAAATTGAGGGTTTCTTTATTAAAAAGTTATAGGAAAATTTCATGCTAAATCATGGCCTAGTTTAGGTGAATAAAATCATATAAAAAATTAAAAATAAATCATAGGATTTTCATGGTGAAAATTGCAATCTGGGGTTTATGAAATTATGACTACTGTAGACATGGAAAATTTACATTTTTGGTTCGACACACTTGATCCCGATTACTAACATCATTTCCTCTAGAATCATACTCTCAGCATTTCATCATATTCTGCTTCTTAATTTAATGAATCGTTATTCATTTAATTAAGTCTTCCTCCTCCAGTAATTTAATTAATCGATTTAATTTAATTAATCTTACATCTCTGTTTAATTAAATAAATCATCTTATTTGATTAAAATCTCTAAAGTCCTCTTATTAAATTAAATAAATTTAACCTTATTTGATTTAATCTAACATATTCCTCCTTAGTTAAATAAATCAAATCATTTATTTAATTAATCATTTTCTCTCAATTCTGATTTAAATTAATTCATCTATTTGAGTCAAAATTGTCAAATCATCAAATATCCTATTAAATTGATCAAAACCTTGATTAAGTTAATCCCTCTCACTAAAATCCTCTAGAGAATGCAACTTGCACAATAAATCAATTACTTTGATTTATTTAATTCTCTATTTTCCCTCACATGGCATCAAAAGGGAATATTCCCTCAATTTGAATTCAAAAAGTCCAAGTGGACTTGGTCCTTCCAACAAGACATTTAAGGCCTCTTACATGTCCTTTGGCTTAGCCAAGTGACATTAACTTCATTTCCCTTCCCTCTTTAACAAGTCATTTCACAAATTCAAATTCAAACTAATTGCATTTATTGGCACTTTGGCCAAAATGTGCACAACCATCAACCATTCACATGGTGACAAGTGGCATTCAACCATTGGATAGAAAGTTAGTTCCACATTGCTCAAAGATTTCTCATTCTTCCAAATTCAAATCTATAAATGGGAGGCTTCTCTCCTCATTTCTCATCCACAATTTCATGCAAAGTTACTCTCTTCACATTGAGAGCTAATTTTGCCCATTTCCACTCAATCATTCATCATTTTCACAATTTATAGCTAGGTTATGCTCAAATCTCCTTGGGAGATTTGACCATTTCACAAATCATTCACATTGTAACTTAGGAGTTGGGAAAGGTCCAATTTCAACATTCAATTGGCACCAATTCCCCCATGGGATCTTAAGTTTATTGACTAGATTAGGATTTACATGCCTTTTACATTGTGTTCTTCATTTTCCTAGTTTGAGCTTTAATAAATGGATTTCATGGGGAATCTCTCATTCTTGTATGCATATGATCTAACAATTTGACTTGTTTGTTGTTCTTATGCATATGCAGGTTTAGGGGTTCACAACTACAAAGGAAAAATTGCAAGTAGATTTGTTTGAAAATCACACCAATATTTTTTTTAAACTACATAGTAAGGTTTTGATAAATCACACAAGAATTTCTTAAAAAAAAATTGTAACGATTTTTTGTGTATGAATGTCATGCCCAGTTTGTAGGAAAAATCATGTAAAAGTAGAAAATCATGACTTAAAGAGTTAAAAATTGTGGCATAGGGGCTTTTAAAATCTATGGTGGCAAAGATAGAGGATGTAAACCATAAAATAAGGATGTTTACAAAGATTAAAAATCACGACTAGTAGTTTATGGCAAGGTTTTTCAACTAGTGATTTTTTCCTTCTATAGATACAAAATAATTGTGACTAGGGCTTACTAAGTAGTGATAGCTAGGGTTTTTACCCTCTTTAATAAAAAACTAGCAAGGTTTCTTTTGGAACCAACAAGGTTTTTGTAGAAATGAATTAAGGTTCAATAGTTGTAACTTAGGGTTTTGAAATAGGAATATAGTCAAACATTAAGGGTAAGGGAAAGAGCAAGGAAACATCTTGTAATGAACTAACTGTTCACTAGCTAATTTTTTTTAATAAATCTCTTTCATTATTTTCGAATAATATCACATTTATTTTTTCATTTATTCTATAAGGAAAGAATTCATAACTCAATTATTTATTTTTCCAAATAATCCATCAATTGATTATGTTATTTCATAAACACATTATAGTATACAAGCATTGTTCTAACTTCTGGTATAAATTTTTCAAGTAAAAAACATGGTAAATTTTCATTATCTTAATTGATCATAGTCCTCTTTATCAAATATTATAATTTACAAGTCTTCTTTAAAAATTCATTTCAAAATACATTGTCATAATCTTGACATGTAATATTTGTTGGGAAAACAAGGATAGACAACTGAGAGGGGGGGTGAATCAGTTGTTACAAAATTTACACTTATTCAAATTTAATCAACCTTTAATCATAGATCTGATAATTAACAATGAAAGCATAAAACAACAACACATCAGAGACACATGAACACTAAGATTTTATACATGGAAACCCTGTTAGGGGAAAAACCACAGTGGATGTTAGTCCACAAGATTATACCCTGTTAGAAGTATAATGAAAGAATCAATAAGGAATGCAGATGCATTCAAGCACACTACCTAGAGCTCATTGCTCAAAGGGAAGGATCACTGCCTTACATAAAAAAATCATATTAAATCCATTTCATGAGGTTGAACTCAGGAATTAGCTTCTACAAAAGCTTGATGATAGTTTCGATTAGGCACATAAACGCTTCTTCACACTCTTCTGTGAAATCAAATGATTTGATCTTTACTCACAAATTTTGCATACACACCACACACTCGCACTTCCACACTTCTCATACATGCTTCAAAAATGAAGAAACAATCGCTCTTATATATCCACTATATGAATTCACATCAACAACTCTATCGGCCACAAATAAAGAATAAATTACAATTGTCAGCCTCAATACATGAACAAATCTCAATGTGCACCAACCTAAGTCAGTCACAACATAGTGAGGACCTAAATAAACATCCTCGAACATGCCAAGCAGTAAAATATTAATCTATAAGGATCTGTAACATGCTACCAACATCATGTCGGCCAAGAACATGAAAACTCAAATACACAAAGAAAAATATTTGATCATGAGCACACCAATCAACACAAATGTACCACACTGATAGATCATGATCTAGAAATATCACTGAACATCTCAAGAATGTACGCAACAACTCAATTCATCAAAATTGCAATTGCATCTTCTAGAAACACCTGCTACAGTAACTGAATAACTGTAGGAGCACAAAACTTCATAACTTTCTCAATTATTGATGTGCACCTCTAAAAAATTTATAAACATAATAGATAGGCTCAGAAACAAACCCTTTAATGCACACCTTCTGATCATCAATGTAAAAAAAAATCCATCACTCTGACCTTCTCAACTTCACAAATTGCCTGCAATATATTTATTACAATTTTCTCAATATCTTCAACATATACAACCTTAAATCCTTTTATGATAATAGTGTTGACATCAATGAAAACCACATATTAGCAACACAATCACAATATCTAAAAATCTCCCCCTTTGGTATTGATGGAAACACATGATGTGAAAAATAATCAACACAACTAGTTCTTCATACGGTACTTTTCTCACCCTTTGTTCTACACTTCTCCTCCTTACATTTCTCTCCCATACAGTACAAGATTTTTCACATTGCACTTCTCCCCCTTTGACATCAATGGAAAAGGTACACAAGCTCTGAACCACATATCATTTGAATCATCTGACTACTCCCCCTGAGTAGAAATTACCATAACATCAATCTGAAACAAGATCTAACTATAGGTTCACAGATTGATGCAAAGGCTTGCATCTTAGTTCAGATTAGGAGAGGAAATCACCCCTAAATTTTTGATGAGATACTCAAAAGCATCCTTAGGCAAAAATTTAGTAAATATGTTTGCAATTTGTTCCTTTGTAGGCACATATTCCAATTTGATTTCTTTATCACTCACTTTGTCTCTCAAAAAGTGATACTTGATAGATATATATTGTCTTTGAGTGTAACACCAAATTATTAGATATGTTTATGGCACTTGAATTGTCATAGAATTTAGCAATGGGCTCATCATAATCAACTCTGATACCTCTCAGCATCCACTTCATCCACAATACTTGAGTGTAGTTGTTTGCAGCAGCAATATACTCTACCTCAGTAGTAGATAAGGAAATGGAGTTATGCTTTTTACTTAGCCAAGACAGCAACTTCTTCCCTAGGAAGAATGCACCACCACTTGTAATTTTCCTATCATCCACATCTCCTACCCAATTTGCATCTGTAAAGGCATTTAGAGTAAGATCATCATCCTTAGGATACCAAAGATCAAAATAAACTGTTCCTTTTAAGTACCTGAAAATTCTCTTTATTGCAATCATGTGTGATTCCTTTGGATCAGCTTGATATCTAGCAACCATGCACACAACATTCATAATTTATGGTCTGGTCTGATTCAAATATAGCAATCCACCAATCATTGACCTATATCTTGTTTGATTAGCTTTAGGAGAATCATCATTCAGTGTTAGCTTGCATCCAGTTACCATGGGTGTACCAACTGGCTTTGAATCTTCCATGCCAAAAAATTTCAATAACTCTCTTACATATTTGGATTGAGAAATAAATATTTCATCATCTAACTGAGTAATTTGCAATCCCAAAAATAATTTCAGCTCTCCTATTATTGAAATTTCAAATTCACTTTTAATTTCATCAACAAACTTCATGCATAAGTCATCATCACCTTCAAAGATAATGTCATCAACAAAGACTTTAATAATCAGCTCTTAATCCTGATCCAGCTTGAAATACAAATTGTTGTTAGCAGTACCTTTATTGAATCCAAGTGTCAACAAGTATTTATCCAATCTACCATACCATGCTCTAGGGGCTTGTTTGAGTCCATATAGTATTTTCTTCAATCAGAAAACCATGTCTTTTTCATCAATCATTTGAAATCCATCTAGTTGCTCAACATAGACTTCTTCTTCTAATTCACCATTCAAGAATGTTGACTTTACATCCATTTGATAGACTTTATAATTCTTGAAAGTAGCATAAGCAAGAAATAACCTTATAGCTTTAATTCTAGCAACAGGGGCAAAGGTTTTTGCAAAATCAATACCTTCCATCTGTGAGTATCCTTTACATACAAGTCTTGCTTTGTTTCTAACTACTTCACCTTGCTCATCCAACTTATACTGAAAGACCCTTCCAATCACATTTTTGTCTTGAGGTCTAGGAACAAGAATCCAAGTATCATTTTTCTCTATCTACATCAGTTCTTCCTTCATTGCTTCCATCCAATATTCATCTTTACATAATTCATTGATATTGTTAGGCCCCATCTTGGATATCACACAATATTCTTCTGCAATTCTTCTTCTAGTCTGCACACCTTTGTTCTTGTCTCCTGTGATCTGACTTTCAGAATGACTTCCTTTTACATACCTTGGAATTTTGGGTTCTTTTGTTCTTTCTTCTACATTTTCATTGTCTTCTCCTTCATGATTTTCTTGATTCACCTGAACATTTTGAATTTGATTCTGTGTCTATGCATTCTTTCCATAATCAGTACTATCTTTTTGCTCATCTGAATCATATCCACAATACCTGGATGATCTAACAATGTCTTCATCAACTCTAAAATTTTCACTTTCAACCATTTTCTTCAATATTTTATTGTAACATTGGTATACTTTGCTCTTGGTAGAGTAACCCATAAAGATTCCTTCATCACTTCTAGCATCAAATTTTTCAATATCTTCATCTCTCTTAATATAACATCTACTTCCAAAGATTTTGAAATACTTAACAATAGGCTTATAACCAAACCATAGCTCAAAAGAAGTCTTATCAGAATTACCATTGACATTTACCTGGTTGATAGTATACATAGCAGTTCTTACAGCTTCTCTCTAGTAGAAATGAGGAACATTACCTTCCAACATCATAGTTCTAGCAGTATCTAAGATTGTTTTGTTATTTCTCTCAACAACTTTGTTCTGTCGTGGGGTCCAGGGAGCAGATAACTATCTTTTTATTCCATGCTCTTCACAAAATAAATTGAACTCTTGGGAAGTGAATTCACCACCTCCATCTAATCTCAAACATTTGATCTTCAAACATGTCTCATTCTTTGCTAAAGCTTTGAATATTTTGAATTTCTCTAATGCCTCATTTTTTTCTCTTGAGAAAGCAACCCATACCATTCTAGAATAATCATCAATAAGCAACATAAAGTACCTTTCTCCTTGTAGACTTTTTATTCTAGATGGACCACATAGATCAATATGTACCAAATCTAGTACTCCATTGGAATGATGTTGTTTGCTCTTACAATAAATTCTTGTCTGTGTTCCCATCTGACATTCCTTGCATATAGTGCTAGTAGGCTTTACTAACTTAGGTAAATATTTGACTGCTTATGTGGAGCTTATTTTGACAATGTTATCAAAATTTACATGACATGACCTTCTATGCCATAACCAACTTACATCAACTTGAGCAATAAAAAAACTTTCACTAGAAACATTTAAATGAAAAATATTACCTCTTTTCTTTGTACCTAAAGCAATCACATTTCTTGAGCTTCCCAATATCCTGCACTTACCATCTTTGAACTAAATATTGTAACATATAGGACATCATCAGTATTACATTTACTGCGAAGAGAAATATTTCCTCTACCACAAATCACACCAGCATTGTTATCTCCAAATATTACAACACCACCATCATATTTTTCCAAGCTTAGAAATTTTCTTTTTTCACCATTTATATGATGTAAGCATTCACTTTCAATCACCCACTCATCCTTCTCATCAATCTTGGCTACAAGAGATTTCTCAATATTTTAGCAATGAATACCCATTCATCTTCATTTCCATTTTCCTTATCAAATTCATCATTAGTAACACCTTCTTCGGCATAATAATATTTATTTTGAAATCTAGTCTTATCAGGTTTATACTTAGAAACTCTTTCAGGACACCTTGATGCAAAATGACATATCTTACTACAAGAGAAACATTTAATAGGCAGCTTTCCTTTATACTTACCTTGTCCTTTGGCTTCTCTTTTCACAATCAATACTTCCAATTCTTCTAGCTCTCTTTCTTCATCTTCAATCAGTTTCATTTCATCTTCATACTTGAATTTATTCCTTGAGCTCTCTCTTGGATCATATCTCTATTAGTTTTTTCTAGATACGGTAGCTTTGAATGCAGACTTTGTCTTAGGAGAAGATTCACCAAAATCACTCAACTCAAAGGCAGAAAGTTTTCCAATCAGCATGTCTCTTGTTACATTTTTTACTGTCCTGAGCTCTTCAATAGCATGAGCTTTTATTTTGTAATAAGTAGGCATAGATCTAAGTATTTTAGCCACAATCTCATCTTCTTCCAAGATTCCATCGACACATCTAATGCCCATCACTAGTTCATTTACCTTTTGCATGAAAGAAAAGATGTTTTCATCTTCACTCATCTTCATGTTCTCCCACTTGCCTTTCAGACTTTGTAGCTTAGCAACTTTCACTAGTGCATCTCCTTCATATAATGTTTCCAACTTTTTCTAGTTCTCATGTGTTGTTTGCAGATCTATCACATTTTTCATCTTTGAATCTATCAAAGCACTTAGCAATGCTTCAATAGCCCTAGAATTAGTTTCTACTTCTTTGATCTTATTAGCAGTAGAGGGACCATTCTGAGGAATAGTATATGCATTCTTTGTAATCTTCCAAAAGGGCTCACCAATGCACTTCAAATGACACTCCATTCTAACTTTCCACAGAGAGTAGTTTGTACCATCGAATCTAGGACTGTTCTTATTGTATGATGCCATCTCAGATCACCTCAAGCTATTAGAATTCTTTAGGGGAACTAGCTCTGATACCAATTGTTGGAAAAACAAGGATAGACAACTGAGAGGGGGGGTGAATCAGTTGTTACCAAATTTACACTCATTCAACTTTAATCAACCTTTAATAATAGATCTAATAATTAAAATTGAAAGCATAAAACAAAAACACATCAGAGACACATGAACACCAAGATTTTATACGTGGAAACCCTGTTAGGGGAAAAACCACGGTGGATGTTAGTCCATGAGATTATACCCTATTAGAAGTATAATGAAAGAATGAATAAGGAATGCACATGCATTCAGGCACACTACCTAGAGCTCACTACCTTACATAAAAAATAGATTAAATCCATCTAATGAGGTTGAACTAAGGAATTAGCTTCTACAAAATCTTGATGACAGTTCCGGTTAGGCACATAAACACTTCTTCACACTCTTCTCAATCTTCTTCACACTCTTCTCTGAAATCAAATTATTTGATCTTTACTCACACATTTCACATACACACCACACACTCGTACTTCTCATACACACTTCAAAAATGAAGAAACAATCGCTCTTATATATCTGCTACATGAATTTACATCAGCAACTATGTTGGCCACAAATAAAGAATAAATTACAACCGTGAGCCTCAATACATGAACAAATCTCAATGCTCTCTAGCCTAAGTTAGTCACAACATAGTGAGGACCTAAATCAACGTCCTCAAACATGCCAAGAAGAAAAATATTAATCTCTAAGGATTTGTAACACGTTACCAACATCATGTCGGCCAAGAACATGAAAACTCAAATACACAAAGAAAAATCTTTGATCGCAAACACACCAATCAACGTGGATGTACCACATTGATAGAATACAATCTAGAAACATCACTGAACATCTCAAGAATGTACGTAACAACTCAAATCATTGAAATTTCAATTACATCTGCCAAAAAAACTTGCTACAGTAACTGAATAACTTTAGGAGCACAAAACTTCATGACTTTCTCAATTCTTGATGCGCACCTCTAAAACTTTCAGACAACATACTAGATACGCTAAAAAAAAAACCCTTTAATGTGTGCCTTTTGATCATCAATGTATAGAACTTGTCATCACTCTGACCTTCTCATCTTCACAAACTTCCTGCAATATATTTATTACAATTTTCTCAATATCTTCAACATATACAACCTTCGATCCTTTTATGCTAATAGTGTTGACATCAATGACAACCACATATCAGCAACACAACCACAATATCCAACAATATTTATAATTAATAATATTACATGTATAACAAGATCATGTTTCTGAATATCAAGTACAATTTTATTAATAAAATCTCAATTGAATACAAATATTTTCTTTGATAAACCAAGTCTTTTAAATCTCAATTGCAAGATAGAGAGCATCACTTGAGTGATTTTCCTCCATCCACAAACCAATAACCCCTCGTACACCTTCCAACTAGAGTTGGCCCTACCCTTTAAGAGGATAGCAGATTTAGAGGATATCCATGATCACCATGTCATCTAAGAATTGATGTTATGTTCTAAATACAATTTTTTTTTCATACAAATCTAGATACCTTCTAGCTAAGTATGACTTATCTAACTAATTTGTAATAAATAGACACTATGAATTAACAATGTAAGCAGTGATTTTTCATTACTTTGGCCAAATATTTTAATAATAGATAAACATGTTTTAAAATGGTAATGTTCGTAGTATTTTCACACACCTCTTTTTCAAATTGGCTATCGACAATTAAATTCCTTTTCCAATTTTAAATAGTATGGATATCAAATATCTATTCACCTCAAGGGAGATTTTTTATTCAATTTAGTAAGGAATTTAACACTATTGATCATAATTATTAGTCTATATCTTTTCAAAATTATGATTCATATAAATACACTCACACACATATATTAATTTATATCCATGCACTCATGCTAACATACAATATAGGTGGATAACATAGTGTAGATACCTAAAATTGTCCTAGCCTACAAAGTAACATTTTAACACTAACTATCGTCTTTCCCTAATGATTAAATAATGTTCAATTATTTAATTATTGTATAATGGTATATTCCTACTATTAATTAAATGAATTTATGTTATTTAATTAATTCACTTTATCATTAATCTTTCTGATTAATTACCATCATTCCTTTAAATTCATTAAATAATTATTAGTAGTTATTTAATTAATTCCTAAGACATCTTCACAAACTAAAGTTGTGACTAGGAAACATGATCTCTAGCATGTTACTAAACTTGTTTGATACGGTGAAATTTCTAATAAGGCATGCTCTTGTAGAACCCCATTCCACCCCTTATTTTTCTCCTCTTGCCAACCGAGAATCATTAGTCGAAAGTGGTGTATAATCTCTTACTTGTGTTCATGGTTTTCACTCTTCATTTTTGTGCATGACTATGGTTTTTCGCTCATGGTTTCAACCCTTACCACCTTCTAATCGGTTCTCTCTTTCATGCTTGGAGTTCATATCTCTTTTGGCTCTGCTCTTTGCAATTATCTACTAGTTTTGTTGGCTCTTTTTGAATTCAACTCTCTTGGTCATACACAATTGGTTTTTTGTTCACTGTAAACCCTATTTCGAGTAGTATGATCTTTTATGTATGTCTATCTTCTGGATAGGAGAACTTTCTTATCAGAATTTTTTATTTTCTCCTGATGTAACTCTTAGTACGAATTCCCCTTGGCAGATTTTTGCTCTATATATGCTCATGCTAAAGATTGGCTATGTATTTCTCTTTATTCTATCAATAAAGTTTGTGGCTTGCCACACTTTTTAAAAATATATATATTCACCCACTTTCTAAATTAAATAATTACTTTAATTATTTAATTATCTCATTTCTAAGTTAAATAATTACTTTAAATATTTAATTCTCCACGTTCACTCTTTTGAAACTAAGTAATTACTTTAATTATTTAATTATCCTATTTCCTCTCAACATTATCCATTCATTCTTAATAAATATAAAACATTTTATTTATTTATCAATTCTCACTTACACATTCCTCAAATAATTAATTCATTTAATTAATTATTATCTCATGCATTTCCACCTTATTCATAATAGACACTCTCTTCCAGTTGATAGGATAATCAATGTCGGTCCACTAATCAATCAAATTAATTCACCCCTTCTCAGTGAGAGTTAACGAAGCAATTAAATCCCTTAACTCTTCAATCAATTCTCCATGAAAATAGTTAACTGAAATCTTGCAACCACTTGCAGTCAATTAACTCATTCATCAATTCCTCTCAAATATGCTTGACCCTTGATCTTGATCATCTGCCTCTTAATCCTAATCATCCATCCAAATCAGAATTTTCTATAAAATCAACCCTCATTCCTCTTTGAAGGCTAACCAAAAATATTTGGCTTTTTGCATCTATTCATCTTATTCAATCATATTGATCTTGAAGAAAAGTAGTCCACATATAGCTAAGAGAAAATCAAGACAAAGAAGAACAATGAAGGTAAATCATCATTGACACAAGGAAGGCAATAGCGTTGCTTTATTAATTGATTTCATTGTGTTAATTGTGATTCATTGGTTGGATTTTATTGAGTTTGGGATTGAATTATAGTTTAATGATTTTTGTATTTAGTTCATTAACCTTTATGATTAAATCTCATTTTTCGATTGACAAAATGGTGAACTTGAGGTGAAATCTAACTATTTTTGTGTAATTTTTTGAGAAATTTTGATACACAAGAATAACACCACATATGATGAAAAAAATGACGCATACATTGAGAACAACATCACATCTATGCATGTGATGCATGCATAGATTGTTGCAACGTATTCGTCACCTTTAGCACCACATTTGAATGCCATTTCTTTATATGCTATTTTCTACTAAGGTTTTCTATTTCATAAATTGCATAGGTTTGACATTACTTTTGTTCATAATATAACACTTGAATAAATCATTCTAGGTTATTGTTTCCTTCATTAATTGTCAATTTTTTCATCTACGGGTTTTATTACATAACAAAGAAGCAACGCCACAATCGTCATTTACAACACCACATTCATCTGTCAAAAAGCTGCAATCATCAAATTGAGAACCACAACTATGCACCACAATTATTTGACTATGCACCACAACTGTATGACTGTGCACCACAATTTTCTGACTATGCACCACAACTATCAAGAAGGTAAATTTAGGTTTTTCATATTTTTATTTTTTATTTACAGTCTGCTTTTAGTAGGATAGGCATTCGGGTACTAACTATTTTTGTTAGATTTGTGGCTTTCATTGGGAAAAAAGAAAATCATGAAATTATTGATAAATTTTATTGCAAATCATTGTTTAAAGACAACATATAAATATACTAATGAGTTAATGCATGTTCAATTGTTGAAGAAAATATACAAAAACCTTGTGTTTTATTTTTATTAGTTTAGAAATTTTTATTTGGGCTTAAAATAAGATGATTTTTTTTGTGTTTGGTGAACTTGTAACCAAGTATGCTCTTCCCTTGAACCTAGTGTGATATGGTGAATCAAAAAATTTGTTTGTTCACAAGTCTTTTTTTTTGTACTCCTAAGGATTGGTTTTACTGTATGCTCTCCCCTTGTGACTCGTGAGAATGATCTTAGGGTTCAAAATGTACACCATATTCATTTATTTTAGTAGGAGACCTGCATAGGGAGTTCATCACCCTAGGGTTCGATCTCAACCATTGTGTTTAGGCATGGTATATAAAAGAGGGGAGAATGAAATTTTTACCCTAAGGTGTGGTCAGCATCCTTTAAGCCAAGCCCCATGACTCAATCCACCAAGATAGGGAGGAGAAGAGTAGGAGACCCCTCTCAACTTGAGCATATCAAACAAGCTCATTGTTCATTGAGTTGTCTACTATGAACCTTTCTATCTAGAAAGTTAAATTCCTTTTTGGCCATTAGTTTATATCAGTGCAATGTGAAAGTATCAACATGTGAAGTTATTTGCTATTTGTCAACCCTTGTTGAGGTGAAAATAAACCCCTACAAGGAACATTTCTTTCTAGGGTAAGAGGAGTTAAGGTGGTACATGACCTTGGTATACTCTATTAATCCATTCACTGGAAGGTATTCTGGAGCAAGCCTAATATAAATTGATAAACCCTATCTACCCACTAGATAGGTTGTGTATATATGATCTATTTTATTATTAAGACAATTGAAACCAATTAGTGTGATCTTATGGAAGAATACACATAAAACTTATCCTTATCACCAAAATTTAGAGTCACAACTATTCTTGTCTGCTATATACTATTTTTTGTGTTTTTACAAGTGTTTGGAGTTGAAAACTAAAAAATAAAATTCATGGAGTCACTTAGGAAACAGTTACTCACCAACTAGACAATGCATCACGGTTGTTAACTTGTGCACCACAACTGTGTTTCTACAACACAAAACCTGTGAGAAACATTTGTTAATTCCTACGATAAATCTCTTTGTCAGAAAAATTGTAATTGTATCTATTTTCACAACATAATTATCTAAAAAAAAACCACATCTGTGTCAAAAAACTTATTAGAGTCAAAAACCTACAACTGTTTAATTTAGAAATGCATTTGTTTTTGTACCACATTGTTGAATTTTAAAACGTATCTGTTGCAATCTACGATGCAATTTTCTATTTTTGTATTGTATTTGTTAGTCCATGTACCACATCTATCACATAGATAAATTATAGTCTATTTCTAAACATACAAAATATTGATCTTATTTTACACAGAAATCAGTATCATAATAGAGTCTTAATCTAGCTTCAATCCTACGTTTTCAATAAACTTTATAGTTTTACCTAGGTTTAAACTTGCATCCCTAGAGTCATCTCAAGTCTTATAAATTTGTCTTAGTATCTTTGAAATCATAAAATAAAAAAATTTAGCAATCAGTCTAGGGTCGTCTCTTGAAAGTCTTGAAACCTTGTATTTTCTAAAATTTATCCCATCAACAAAAGTAAGGTTTTAACTCACAAGTCTAGTTGAAACTCATTTTTTTGTCAATCATTATCATTTTTCCTTCTTTTAGGTATAGAAATTTTTATTATATTACATCAATCCTTCAAAAAAATTCAAGTAATCTCCTTTAGGGGTTAAAAAGTCAAAAAATCTAGGGTCTTTGCATTTGCAAAATCTCTTCAAAAAATCCAAAAACATAGATTAAACTCATACTAGTCTTACAGTCTTTCTAAAAATTCAAAATTGAAAAACATAGTTTAAACTTCATAATAGTCTTACATTCATCCCAAAAATTCAAAACATAAAAACATTTTAAAATCCAAAATCTAAAAACATAGAAACATCTAAAAAATACCAAAAACACCAAAATATCCAAAAAATCAAAACAAAATATTTTATGGTTGTCACATGTTCATAGAGAAAACAAAAAGGGATGGGTTCTACATCCAATCACATGTACAACCCCACTAGTAATATTCACTTTGGGGAAATCTTTAATAATTAAGAAAACTCATTGTCAAAAACTCTACCTTCATTTGAAAACTATATCTTACATGAAGTAGAACAAGGGATAACATTGAAAGAAATAGACAATGCTTCACAATATCCTAGGATCTTGCGAATCATGGATGAACTAATAGTTATAGACCCTAATAAATATTTATTTGCACTTACACAAAGTGGATCTCAGCTTCCAACTAATTTTGGCATGTCCACAATCATAGGGGAAGCACTGAGCACAGTGTCACAAGGATAAGGTTCCATAAATCAACCACCATCAATACCTAACACATCATCATAACAATTGAACACATACTTGCCACCTGGTCAAACTTCCTAGTTTACATCAATTTTTAACATCTCACCAACACCCAAATTCAAAAAATATACAACAAATCCATTTGCTTTCACCTCTCATACTACAACACCACAAACTAATACTACAACTATAGCTCAAAATTCCACACATCAAAACTCACCCAGTAAAATACAAAGGACCAACCCTTCATTTTCAAGACCGCAAGTGAACACAAATGTACCTCCAACAAGGACTAGATCCTTTTTTGGAGCAAGTAAAAATACCAATTTTAAACAACCACTACAACAAAAACTAGCTAATCCTAGTTCCACTTTCACATATGGTTTTAATCAACCTGCACCACAATTCAATCCTAATCCCACATTCACAACACACTTTCAACAAAACATCCCACCCATGCAACAACACCACTTTGGTACAACAAGTCAAAATATGCATGGATACACTTGCAACTCACATCTTCAGAACACCAACCCATTTGGAAACCCTGCACAGGGTTCAACACAATATTTTTAATCAAACACAACTCCTATGATACCATCACTGATGGATCTTCTAGTTCAATAGCTACAAACCCTGCAACAAAAAATGTCTAACATGCAGGTAACCAAAAATAAGAAAACATACTTGATGGAGGACTTATGTCCTTACCCATCTAATAGGAGCATTAACATGCCTCCCTTTCCAACAAACTTCATTATTCCAAAATATGACAAATATAAAGGAAAGGGAGATCTTGTCAAACATGTTCGAGAGTTTCATACTAACTCCTTGGACATGGCTCTTAATCACTCCTACTTAATGAGACTTTTCACATGGATTCTAGGAGGTTAAGCTCTTGAAAGGTTTGCACATCTATCTCCAGGCATCAAAACATGGAGAGAATTAATGGACATGTTTATAAGAAACTTCTCATTTAACATTGAAAATGACATCAACATTATCAATTTATGTAATGAAAAAACAAAAGGATGGTGAAACATTCATTCCACTCTTACAAAGATGGAGAAGATTGGCTAGTAAGTGTCCATGTCATATACTAGAAAAACAACTAGTACAAATATTATTGGAGAATCTTAATAAAGAGGTGGTGTTTCACCTACAAATTCAATGTTCAAGCACATTTGAGGAGGTCATCAAAAAAGGTCCCTCTATCAATAAATCCCTTATTTTTAAAGGGCTAGTAAAAATCTTTAAGGAGAATAACAATTATTCACACAATTCAAATGACAAGAATAAATTTTGGTCATGAAATAAAAATGTGACAAATGACAACGTTGTAGATGCTAAGGTCATTAACAAAGCTCATCCTATGATCAATTTGAAAGGACCTACTGTGAAAAATAATAACCCACCACAAAATTATGAACAAACCACCATTGTGGTTCAAAAAAAAACATTGTGTGATCCTCCAAGGACTACCCAATCAAGACAAAAATACACACCCTTAGGGGAACTGATTGAATCATTTTAAACAACTGTTATAAAAAAAATGTCCTTTAATTACCCGAGATAAGACATTATGAACCTGGACTATTTAAACCATGTTGGTGGAATGGCAATGACTTTAGTGAGTACCACAGAACAAAAGGACACAAAAATTCCACTTCATTTAAACTAAAAAACATCATCCAAGATCATATAGAGCAAGGAGATATACAAATTGGCAACCAACCAAGATCCTTGAACATAGATCATACAATATTTAAAGATGATTTACAGACTCATGGTGTTGGGAAAATATGTCTCAACCTTGCAAATACATAAGGTATTGTTGATACATCAATGCGGGGGGTACAAGGGGGTACCCCCCTATGGGGTCTGAGGGCCATGTACCCCAGTGGGGATTTGAGGGCAGCGCCCCCGAAAGCCACATTTTTGTTTATTTTATTATTGTAAATCTGGACCATTTATCATTAGGTTTTAGATCTGACAAGCGATATTTTGTTGGCTTGACTTGCCCTAGAAGGCAACCCTATTTCATGAGGGTGTTGTATTACAACTGCGTATTGTGATGTATTCTGAGAGTCTGATAGTGGTTGTGTTGCCTTTATATCTTTGGTTGGTGATACTCCTATGAGAAGCTTGCTCTGCAAGTATATTGTAATCTTTGTGATTTTTGAATAATATATTAGGTGGCTTTTGGAGTATGGGGTTTTTCTCCAAAAAGGGTTTTTCCCACGTAAATCACTATGTTGTGGTATGTATGATATTTATGTTTATTTTTTTTCAGTTTATCTAACTTTTAAAGATTTGTAATTTTTTTGCATTATCCTCCTCTCAACATTAGTGAAGGAAGTTGTTCCGCTACCTTATCTTCCTTACACATGGACCAAGGAAAGCCTCCAGTCCTAGAACATGTGGTAAATACCAAACAAATTATACCAATGTTGCTTATGAGTACATAGTTAACAATATTAGACCATCTAATAACAACATATCCACCATCACCATAAAAAATAAAAATATTGAGTGTGTGATTACTACCCGACAATTGAAGGTGACACTACGAGGAGCCCCTTCTAAGTCCCAACTGACACATGAATATAAATTACTATATCATATAGGAAAAACCCCTACTTAGATGTCAATTATTGAGTTGTTGCACACCTCTACTAAGCAAATCAATCCTAGATAAAGCATTACAGGATTCTTCCATTTTGATCGATCTAAACATAAATCAGTTTCAAACCATGGTAGGGTTCTTAGCTACCACCCATCACATAACATTCATAAATCACGATTATATTTCATAGAATCCTAATCAGAATAAACCTTTACACCTTGAAGTATACATCAACAAAATCAAATCAAATCAAATCTGATAGATGGTGGAGCCAGGCTAAACATTTGTACTTTAAGACTAGTTACAACCATGAGATTCTCTTAGGCTTGTATAGAAGAGTTGAAAGGATTTTGATATGAGCATATGATGATTTATAGTGCTCCTCCAAGGGTGTTATCACCCTTCCAATCAGAGTGGGCCCTACTATGTAAGACATAGTATTTCAAGTTTTGGACCTAGACTTTCCTTATAACCTTCTACTTGCATGCCCATGGATTCATGCCATGAAGGTTGTCCTATCGACTTATCACTAGTGTCTAAAATTTCCATATAATGGCACATATATTACTGTTTTTGGTGATCCCGACCCATTCTAGTATTGTAGAAACCTAAGGGGTACCCTTGAACATTAAGTACCTAGTCATATGGAAGGCTCACCTGCTACCTCATCACATTATATTGACCCTACTTCCTTATCAAAATCTTTGGATTTACCTAAAAAATTCCATAAAAGAAAGTTCCAAGTCGATGAAAATGGATGTGGAGAGTACAACACTGAAAATTTGTTATGCGTGGGAAAGCTACTAGCTACACCTAAACACTGCAGTAAAACACACCATATCAAGAAGGATCCTAAAGTAAAAATTGAGTATCAACCTCCTATGACCTTCACTAAGTGGGGTGAGTTAGGGAAAGAATGTATTGATGAAGACCTCTCTAAATGGATTTATAGAGACGAAGAGGATGAAATACATGTTGAATTACCTATTGATAAGTATGGAAAAGGCTTTGACATCATGAAACAAAAGGGCTACGATGGTCATAGTGGCCTTGGAGCACAAAAATAAGGGATGAATGAACCTATACTAATGATCAAATGACTAATAAATAAATGGATTGCGTATCAACCACTGAAAGTGAACACTCTATGTACTAATGTATCTTCGAAGAAATTTTCTAACACTTGTAAATTTTTTGATACTTCTGGGAATAGTACCGAATCCAAATCCCATATTGATCAAACTACTGAGGTCCAAGCCTAGATAGATACCTTTTTGGACCCCAATGATTCCTCAATCTATACCCTATCTACTTCATCCTTAAGCTTTACTAACAACGATGATAACATTTTATTAGTCCATCCATAATTAATTGATTGGGACCAACAAGTTCCACCGAGCTTGAACATTTTTTAAAATGATGCAGCAATTTCTGAGTTCATGGGGATGAAGAGAAGGTATACCTAGTGGGGATTACAAGGTTGGTTTCACTATAGACCTCAATGCTACTGCATACTTTAGGGAGTATGTCCCACCTTCCAATCACAAAATATTAAAAATAAAGAAAAGAGTCTCTAGGTGAAAATTGAAAGGCACCTTTAGATGTAGAAAAAGACAAGATAAAGGACATATCCGAAGGCGAAAACCTCTCTAAGGCACACAAGGATGGAAGGCTCGACCTACTACCCATGAGTCAAAATAAATCCCCATTGTTGGTGGAGAATTCAAAATAAGTCAACATCAATATACTTGAGAATCTGAAGATCATACACTTTGTAACATTCTTGATAGATATATAGAAGCTAACTTTCATCAATTTTTATCTGAGTGACAGATCAACTTCACATGGTCTTATGTGGACATTCTAGGATTGGACCCTGACCTATTCCTTCACCATTTACCTCTTCTTCCAAAGGCAAAACCTTTCAAGTAGAAGATAAGGAAGATGCATTGAAATATCACATTACTAGTCAAAGTTGAATTGAAGAAGGTCTATTAGATGTTGGTTTCATAAGACCAATCCATCTTATAGTCGATACTACACCAGAAAATATTAAAATTTCAAACATCATCTCCATAATAAAACCTACTCACACATATACATTATGAAATCACTTAACAATAATTCCATCTAATAATAATAAAATAATTGTCACAACAACCCCTAGCACATATTATAATCCATCTATTATACAATAATAGTACCACTAGTAATAAATAAGCAATAATCCATCATAACTGAGCATCTCAATCAACACATACTTACATATTCAATGAATGAACCTATCTGATTATCATAGAAAAATCACAACGATCATTAGTTAAAAAGAATCAGTCAATGACCATACTCATGTATAATGTCTAACTTAGTAGCTTAAAACATTGGTCAAGAATCATCAAAAACACATAGACTTAATAAGCTCACAAAAGGTGGGGTCTTACAGCATACACATTTGCACTGACTTTATGGATTTAAATAAAGGTTGTCTGAAAGATGATTTTCCTTTACCAAACATAGACATGATTGTAGATCTCACAGGAGGATATGAAATGTTGTCATTAATAGATGGCTTCTCTGGCTACAACCAGTCAAAATTGCACCTAAGGATTAGCATAAGATAGATTTTACCTATCCATGGGGTAACTACTGTTGGAATGGCATTCCCTTCTACCTTAAAAACTTTGGAGCTACCTATCAAATGGAAATGACTACACTAGAAGAATTTGAAAAATAAATGACTATGTGACTAAAAGTTTTAGTCACAACAACTAAACTAACTAAATTCTACTAATTATTTGCAATTCAACTATAAGTGAGTAAA
>CM021103.1:267653800-267686109 GCA_007115665.2 Sequoiadendron giganteum
TGTATATAACAGAGAATAACAAATTTAAAAACTATCGAAAATGTCTCCTTCAAATGACTTTCTTTCTCTGCAAATCTTGCTCCTCCAACCTGCAAATCCTCAACTGAAACCTCTGCTAAAATTCAACCATGGATTCTCCAATCCATTTGCTGCTGCCAATAGCTCTTTAAACCTGCAAGAACATATTCTTTCTCCCCTCTATTTTCCAGCCACCTCTTACTTTTCCTTGCTGCACATTTCATTCATTCTTTCCCAGCACTACTCCATCCCATGCAACATCTTTTTTCTCTATTTTCCTGCCTCCCACTCCATTTCCCACGCCTCCACCAGTGCTGGTTTAAATGTTTTTATGAAAATTTAAGAATGGGCGGCCAACTCATACTCCCACACCCCCCACAAAAGCCCATATTAGGTGTGGCATTTTTTGCCTTAACAAACCTTTTCAAAATATCAAATTGCTGCTTTTAATAAGGTGTGGAAATCTGCAATTCTTCAATTTGCATTTCTTTTAAAACTGAAATATGCCACTTGGAAAATGCCTTCAATTAGCCTTTAACAGGCATTTTCAAATGAATATAAAATTTTGCACAAACTAAGTTCTGAAATTTCAACAAGTGACCATCGATTATTCCAACTTAATGTTTAGAAATAATGCCTTGGACCTGCAATAATAAGATGGAGAAATTAAATTATGTAATTGCAAAAGAGCGTCAAGAGTGGGCCCGGGTGCCGACAGGCGAAAAATCAAAGTTCTCCGTTTTGCCCGAAAATTGGCGTGCAAGCTTGGAATGGTACCCCATGGACCCCTGCAAAAGGATTTCACTTAAACCTTCAAGAATTTTTGAAATTTTAAACTTTTGCTAAATTGCCAGTCAAAGTCGCAAAACAATTAATTCAACCAAACTGTGAAAGATCTACTCATGAAACATTCACCATCGAAATCAAGGGAGACACCAAAAACCCACCACAACCAAAAATGAGAATAAAAAGAAATGTTGTTTTGGGTGATGCAGGATTGCCCGTGGACTTGGATGCTCTTGCATTAGCTCCACTGAGTGCTAGCTTTGTGAATTTTCATTTCTTGGCATTATTTTTATAAAAGTTACACTTGGTGTAAAGTAGAGAAAGTTCCATGTATTGCCAACTTTGACATTTTTTAAAACTTGGCGTTAATAAACCAACTTCTACCAAAAAGAACATGGGCCCCTAAGTTTCATTAGACACCAAAATAACATGTTTTTCTTGCCAATATGAAGTGGGAAAGAAAGCAAAAGTGGCACCCAAGTTAGTATATGGGCCTGAGTGAAATACAAACATCAAATAAAGTGAAATAATGCAAAAAAAGTGATGAATTCGAGCTTTCCGTTCAAAGTGATGCCCACAATAAAGCATATCAATACTTTGTTATTCTTTTAAGAAGAGATGAGGATTAGTCAAAGCAAATTACAGATAAAATTAGAAGATCAAAACCCTTGATTCAAATGGATGCCCAAGATGAGAAGCAAAAATGGAAAGAAAATTATATAGAGGATGAGGATAGAATTGCTTCAAAAGAAATAATTTTATTAGTTTTGAAGCTTCAAGAAGCTATAGTTGAAATGTGTCATTTACACATACATTGTATGAGAGTTAATGCTAAGCTTATGCCACAAAAATTGTCGTTGAAGTTCTAAGCTAGATTAAATTGTTTAAAGTTTTTTTTTGTGTAAAGAATGCGAAGTTCAAGTTTGCTCATGCTGCCAAGTTTTCCATTCAAGTCCAATTCCAAGTGTTGTAATTGTTCAAGGAAGAATCCAATTAACAAGATTTGTGTTAACTTTGTGTGACATTGGCATGTGAGCCCATGAAGCAACTTTGAATGTTTTGTGATAAATAGTTGTATTCATCCTTTCTTCTTCTAGGTGTTGGTATTGCCATGTGTTATGTTTTTTTCAAAATCAAACGAATCATTGATACAACTTCAAAGATTTTGTTTTGTTTTAATCTATGGATGTTATTATTGTTTATATTTTAGCTGTCATAAATTGAGAAAATTCATTGGTGAGAATAGGAGTTCTTCAAAGTCCCATGCTCTAGCCTCTAAGATGAAAAACAAATAGGTCAAGTTTGCTTATTTATATTTATACAAAACCCAAAAGAAAAAATTGTACAGTTTTAATATTGGCAGGCTTGTTTCTATTTTAGATTTTAGAGTAGATTAAATCAGGGAGCTTAAACAAATATGAAGAAAGGTTTTCCTCATCCACTGTTTTGTTTTGTGTTGTCACAAAAATGATAAATTAAAACACCAAGAAGTAATGAATACCAAAACTATAGCCATGTCTTGCCCTCCCCTCCCCCAAAATGGCCAAAAGCATCTTTGTGTTGTGAGTACACTGCTCCTATCTCTTGGTTTTCATGTCTTTCATCCACCTTCCCAAAGTCTTCCCCTTGTGTTGCCTCTCATCAAGCTCTCTCTATTCTCAAAAATGCAGCAGCAATCCCATATGAACGGCGTTTAGTGGCCTCACATTTTATCCGTATCTTCCCCTTTTATTCATTCTTCTCTCCTTTTCATTGGCCCCACCAAATTTGTGTCTTTTCATCTTATTTCTCCTTAATTTAGGCTGAATTTTCTACTCTGAGGTGCTGTAATTTCCAAGCATGTATGGTGCAGATTCATTTAGAGATTTTGGAGCACATTTCATTGCATCGTCCCATACCAAATGCTTGACCATAGATTTGAGCCACTTTAGGTACTATATAATTTATATGTTTTTTCTCCATCCTTAATTGACTAATTTTCAATAACATTCATTCCCATAGAGCAGATCATACTTTTAATAAATGTGTTTGTTAGATAATTATTTGACAAAATGTTTTCAATTATAAAATAATTATAGGCTTGTGACATCTATGTAAAGCTCGTGCTTTCCATACATACATGTATAAGAATGTTGAAGTTATAAAAATATTAAATAGTTAGTTGTTTAAAGTTTTATAATATTGAATATATCTGTTAGTTATGGTTATGACAATCTTCTAAATTAATGTATAGTAGAAAGTATATATATTTAAGAGGTTCTTCTCGAGATGTTCTCAACTAAAAACAGAAGGCTAAAAGCCTAAAACACACTAGAAGACAATATCACTTACACCCTCATACTAGCATTAGCCATTGGCATTGATGAAGACCATTGACAATAGACTTGAAGTTGGCATTGTAATATCCTTTTTTCAAAATTAAGGCAAAAGTGAAATCCAAAAGCCCATCATACATTATCCATGGGTTTGGGAATTTTACACTAAGGAAATAGGATTAAACTTATAATAAAGAGGGTCTCAAGTAAAGTTGAATATAAAATAAGGTCTCTTATAATTAAAGTTTAATTTTAAATAGTTCCTCTAAAATATTTATTAAGGGTAATGAAGGAAATTTGAAGAGTTATGTCTTTTGGAGGAAAAATCTATTTGAGAGAGGACAAGTGTAATGTCCCTTACTCGGACTTGCCCTAAAATCCATTTATCTACCATAGAATTTGCTTGTTGATTAGGATTAGGGTTTCTTCTTTCCAAAAGAATGTCTTTTTAATACGATAACCCTAGATTGGAATATGTATTCATCACATTACCCATAACCCCTCCATGACCCAACCCTTGCAATGGGCCTGTGGGGCAGATTGCCCAACCCTTGTTATGGGCCTGTGGGGCAAACTGCCCAACCCTTGCTTTAGGCCTGTGGGGCGGAACCTGGGTGAGGTTTTTAGACGAACCACTTTAAATTATGACTCAGCTCTCCTGGCGGGATTACAAACACAATTCAGACAATTGATATGCAGTCATTAGTACTTCATTTGTATTTACACATATTATGCAATAAGAGTATTTAATATGATCAAACAGTTCCTTGAATCCCAATATGAAAGTATATCAGAATACAAAACTAAACTAAGCAATATTCATGTTTACATGTTCATTATGTTCATTATGTTCATTTGCAATTCATCATATCCTGTAAGTCCCATATTAGCAAAAATCAAATACAAATGCAAATTAATCATTATTAAAGCCATATCTATAGAAGATAAACCCTTTGGCCTCTGATCAGTCAAGGACTACATAGTTTGCCTAAGTTCAATTCCAATTTCCATTATAATGAATCTATTTCTAGATTCGGTATCAAGAAGGCATGGTTCCAACACATCAGAGGGGACTTTGCGCATTCCAATGAATAAAGCATATCAATTATTTGTAATAATACATAGATTGGTTGGGCATACAAGGTTCATGTAACATTGTTATGTTAGATTGAAGACAACTAAATATTAAAGCTAAGTGAGTAGTCTCACTTGAGTTGCTATATCTCTCCATGTTCCCTTACTCGCCTCCTTCAACCTTATACTGAATTGATCATATATATGTATACAATCTATTCATTTACATAAAAGAATCACAATTACTTATAAGGCTCACTAATTGCTGCAAGCATCATTATCGTATAATTGTATAATTATATATATATATATATATATATATATTTCATAGAAATATAATTATCCCAATAATCAACTTTACATATATATATATGTTTATGTATTTATATATTAATAATTATATTTATATTTTACTTCCCCCAACTATATTCTTACCAATAATATTTAGTCCACTATATATATAATCTTTCCCCAATCTGCTGTGTTTACCAGATTTCCATGTCATTTTCCTATCTCCTAATCCCTTGATCTGCTTGTGTATGCTTCATTTTATTTATTTCCTTTTTCTTCCTTTAATATCCCCCACTAGGTCAAATGTCACAGCTCTTTCTTAAGGGGCATGTCTCTTTATATTCATCGCCTCTCTTAAAAAGTTTAGCTTCTCTTAATTAATTGATGCACTTTTCAATTATAATTAAGTAGGTGACCCTTGGTGTAATTGATGTTTTATAATTGCTTCTTTTGGGAACCAATAGATTAAGGATTGCTGCATGATTAGAATTGTTTTATCTATAGTTTCATTTATGTTATTATTAACAATTATAATTGTAATAATATCAATTTGTTATTATATTGTATATTTTGTATTTGATATTTATATTATTATATTATGATTACAATAATTATATTTTATATTTTGTATGGTTGATACTTATATTATTATATTATGATTATAATAATTATATTGTATATTTTGTATTTGATATTTGTATTATTATATTAATATTACAATTATAATATTAACTTGTTAGTATTTGTAAATACGTAATCTTTTATTTATCTTATCTATTTGCATTTTAACACTTAGTTATTTTAATGTTCTATTTCGGGGACATGACAACAAGCTGATTAACTGTTCTATTTTCTGATTTCTACTCCTTGTTGGAGCATTGGACTTTGGTTCAATTAACTTGAGAAAAAAATCCCTTTTAAGTTTGGAATTGGAGGATGAAAACCCACAATTTCTTGAAATGATTTCATATAGGAATCACCATTGCTGAATTGTTGAAACTTTAGATTGATGCTAATATTGCATTTGTAGAAATATATCAACTTTGTGGCTGCGATCTCCGCAAATAAGGACTGCACTAACAATTGGGGACCATCTGCCGTATAAATCATTGCCATTAGAGAATGATAATGGTTTCCTTATGATTGCTAGTTGCTATTGGTACATTATTTCATAGACGTAGTAGTGAAAAAGGTTTCATACAGCTAGTCACTAGGTTCCACATACAAATTACATAATTATTTCCAGGATAGCGTCAGATATATGGTGGGTCCATATGGTATATGCAGCTCTTGTACTGCTGTTGTAACAACAGTCTGAGTCTGATTTATGGTGCACATCCTTTTAAAATCACTGTCACAGTTAGGACTTTGATCATTCTAGCAACTTCATTATTGGTCCAGGTATCAAGGATTGTAAGGTCTATTATTATTGAGATTTCATGATTGCTGGGATAAACATAAGTCCATATTGTATGATTCATAACAACTCTATGTTACTCTTCCATAGACCAATTTGCCTGTCTATCAAAGTATTTGATTTGTTGCATCAATATTCTTCATTTTCAGACTTCAGCTATTCCACAAATTTGGTCCATATTGCTGTTTATTTGCACTGTACTATATCTATGAAATATTTCAATTTGTGTAGTCAGAAAATACCAATACGGAGGACATAAAATTGGAGAATACCAAAAAAATTAGAAAGTTATAAAATATTCCTTTGGGGATATTACAATGGATTAAAACTGGGTAAATATCATAGAATATTCCTTTTGGGTATATTACAAGAACACTACCCAATTGAACTGTAGAATATATATCACCTTGCACCTTGGACACCTATTGGACACCTATCTATAACAAGTTAAAATTGGTTCCTTCGGGGGATGTGACACTATAGTTTAAAAACTTGAGTGACTAGCCAGCTCGGGAGAGAAACTGGTCTGGCAAGTGACTCACCTAGGTAAATGCCTAAAAAATTGCTTATTACTCACTAGTCAATGACAACCTCAAATGGTGGAAAAATAAATCAGTCCGTGCATAAAAACACACACAAATTTGTCATTTTTTACATTGTTCTTTTCAAGCTTTCAACCGTTTCAACATATTTGAGAAATGATCATTTGTTTGCAGTTGATAGTGTGTATTGAACTCGTTTTTTGATCTATAAGATTATAAATGAGGGAAAACTACATATGAGTCCTCTAGATTCAGTTTTATGCATGTTTTTAAAGATTATTTTACCAATTTTATGTGGTTTTTTTACTGTTCCTAAAATCTGCCAAGTTTTTGCCGAGTCTCAAGTCTGATTTTTTGAACTATGGTTTTACTGCAGCCTTTTAACATGACAGATAGACCACTTATTTTGACAATAAGTTTGTAGAGTAGGAATGTTATTTTGACTAATCTCTTTTTAAGTATTTCTTTAATGGGATTTCTTGGACCTTGTTAAAACATTGCTAAAAATTGCTAACTCTTCTTTGGGACTTCCAAACATTGGATATGAACATTATCTGTTCATAGTGCATGAAATAGGAAATGAAACAAGAATCAATTAGGGAGATGAGACTTAAATGTTCAGTATCTTTCCAAGCTCTTCTGTTTTATGTGACATTAAGTTTATCTATTGCCTACTACAGTAAGTTCCTTTTTCTTTTAACAATGATAAAATCTGGGGTTTATCTCTCCCTGACCTTGTATCAAACACTGAGATCTTCCTCCAGTATTGGTTTCCCTTCAATTGTCTATTTCTCTTGTGAGCTAGCATTCTATTTTGTTCATCAGCCTTTAGACCAAGTTTGAGATGTATGTGCTAAACCTCTTTGTTTCTTTGTTGGTGCAGCATATACAAAAGGATTTTGGAAACAAAAGGCTCAATTAATGAAGTAAATGAAATAGCTCAGGTCTGTGTGGGTTCTCAAATACAACAGTTACAATTTTTGTAGTACTGGTAGTTGACTATCATTATGTTATTCTAGAGTTATTTCAATATGCCGTCTTTTCCATGTCTGTTTATATGCAGCTCCGGATAATCTTGAAACCAAAACCAAGTGACAAGGTTGCATCAGTATTATGCAGTGCACATCAGGTATTGTTTACATTTGATTCGCTACTAATATCAGACTCTGTACATAGAGATTTTAAATTGTTTCTCATCCTAGTTAACTTGTTTTTGTAGGTATGTTATCACGTCCTTGGCCTTGTACATGGGATATGGACACCCATTCCACGAGCTGTAAGTAGTTCTTGAATATGTGCTTTGATGATTGATCTACTATGTTCTGTTTATCATTAATATATTGTTAGAAACATGCTTATATCGGGATTCTGTGTTGAACAGATGAAAGATTATATTGCGACTCCTAAGCCTAATGGTTATCAAAGCCTTCAAACAAAAGTTATACCATTTTTATATGAGAGTACCTTTCGAGTTGAAGTACAGGTAATGTACAATTATAATTCATGCTTTTTCACAAGGCTCCTTCTGTTCTTTCTAATTGGCTGCTAATTCGGTTTTGAGATAAATAATGGTTTTTCAATTGCTACTAATCACGAGAACTCTAATGCTCAGACTGCATACTTTAATCGAGAACATTGGTAAAATGTTGCGTTATGTGATTGCTATGCGAAACATATACTTTTCTTCAGTTTGTTTGGGAAATATGCCTCACAAATCAAGGCTTGTTATAGGGCATGTTGGATATAATGAAGTACTGCACCCAAAGTATTTATAATGGATTTTAACATAAAATAAATTAGCATGTGTAAAGATGCACAAACTAAAAAAATGTACTTGAATGAGTGCAGCACCACAAAATTCCCTCTTGATTGTTCGATTATATTACATACACAAGTGTATAAATTTGTATATATATAATTTGCATAAATGCTAAAATAGTGCACTACGCTTCTGCAAGAGTAGAACATCACTATTTTGGAAGCACAATCTATAATCAAGAGAAGCTCCCAAAAGTGAAAAGCCAAAGCTTTTGCATTTACACAATCATACCTTGTTCTTTGTCTTTCTACATCACACAAAACAAACATAGCTGAGTATTCCTACATCCTCCCTTAATATTTATTTTGGGTAGGATGGTTCATGAAAAAATTCCTAAGTTACCGGTTCGGGTTTGGGTTCGAAGGTTTAGTTCCCGGTTTCGGTCAAAAAAAATTGGGGTTGGGTTCATTTTGTGTTCATCCATACAAAAACATATAAAAATCAGAAATATATACATATTTACAACAGTAATTAAGTTCAAAATACCACACATAGCATCATATATTGTATAATAAACAAAACCACCATAAAAATATAAAATATTAGAATGTCAATTAGTCAAACTTGAATGTCTTTATATATGTTAGATATTAAAATTAACTACATTGCTGCATTTCTCCTTACAAGGAACCATTGGGGAAGATTGTCCAATTGGATGACAATATTATAGATGAAGACTTGTAGGCAAACTTGGAAACTTGGACTTGGAGAGTACATGGCAAATCAAATGAATTTAATGGGAGTTTGGGGGCAATGCCCCCAACGAGGTCAAGGGGTAGCACCCCTTGCAAGGGTCTGGGGGCAATGCCCCTAGTGTTGGGAATTAGTGTTCACATAGGTGTTGGAAATATTGCATCATAGGATGCATAAAATAATTATTTGTAAGGTTTGTTATAGTTTGTTAAATAGGTTATTGTATTAGTGGTACATATATGTTGAGTTGTAAAAACAACTCAATATATTTAGGCATGTTGTTTTAGGAGTTTCCTATAATGTAGGAGATTAAACTCCTATATATATGTAATGTATTTGAGTGGAATAATGGGAAGCACGGTATTATTTGTGTATGAAAATTCTCAAGCTTCTATTTGACTCTGCCCATATTTCTTATATGGTATAAGAGCAATAGCGATTCCGTGCCTATTATTTTGTTATGTAGAGAGATTATTGGCATTGACTGAGGCGAACTGAAGCTTCTCATTATAGAGAGATTATTGGCACTGATTGAGGTAAGAAAATTCAAAATTCTTAGAACTGCGCAAGGTGCAAAAAGTCCATGAGATTGGCGATCCGTCCAAGATAGAGATCAGCTCCCCTTATTGTGGATTTAGTGTTTATTGGCATCATCGGCAAGTTTTTGCAGTTGTGGGACTTTGTATATTGTAGAGCCCAGAAAATGAAAAGATCGTGGATAAGATAGATTGGAGGATTTGTTTCTTGTTCTAATTGACTCTTGATCCAAGCTTAAAGGGTTGCTGAAGCTTTTATGCCAGTTAGCGAATAAGGCATTTGGTCTGTGCTCACGAGACCCTCATGTAAGCCATTCACGGCGGATGTGGCAAGCACAATAATCAAACAATCAAATTATGTGTTTTATCAGCGCAAAGGAGAAGTGAAGATTTTGCGATCTTTCTCTTAGGATTTTAGATTGCTCCGTCTCGTGTCTCAATATTGAAGATTGATGCCACCTTGGCGTTGCTGAGCAATTCGTGAGTGCGACATAAGTCATGATGGAAATTCACACGATTGTGGGCTCACAAAGATTGTTTATAGGTTGGCTTTGGAACTGATCATTCAAACCTCCTTGCTAGATCACTTTATCTTGTTCGTGGCTTATGTGCTTTGTAAATGGAGGGATGATTGGGTGTGCTTAAACCGATAAGTAGCTTGATCTCATGCAAGAAAGCCTTGTGGTCACCGTGGTGTTGGACGTGGTTCGTTTCCATGGCCTATCATCTTTAGAAGTCCATATGGAAGAAGGCCACATTGTTGTGCGCTTCATAAAAGCCCTTGGCGTAATCTGTGTGTGTATCGATCAAGGAAAAGTTGCTGAGGTTATATTGTGACACATCGAACATGGCAGAGTCCACTTGGCTGAGCAGAGTCATTTTATTTTATTTGCTTTAGTTTTTTTTTAAGAAGTCTTCATTTATAGACTATTTGTCTTAGTAGTTCTTATAAAGATATTTTATGTCCCCATATATATTTGTCTTAGATAGTTTTAATAAAACATATAAAAATAATTATTGTAATTGGATACACTCTCGCTTGTATGTGACATCCATTTTGTAGGGGGGCATTCTAAAAATGAGCTTCAAATCCAAATCTGTTAAGTAGAAAATTAGTTGGAGGATGGAGGCACGGGAGGTTGGAGGATACTCAACAACCTCTCGTTAGTCACTAGCGATGAGGCTGCAAAATTGCATTAGTGACAATTATTTGTGCCAAAATGACTAAAGCCAGGATTGGTTTCTAGGTGGCAGCGGCAACCGTTTCATATCATTTGTGATAAGAGTGGCAATGATCTATAGTGGTGGTTGCATATGCGACAATGAGGGCTTGGTGTTCAAGCTTTTATGTTGTGGTTGGATGTGTATGTCCCCAATCACATTTCTTGGTTGTATGTAAATGGATGTGTTTGTCCCCATTCACAAGATGGTGTAAGTGATTGGAAGTGTTTGTCCCTAGTCACATGAGTTGGTGATTATGATTGGATGTGTGTGTCCCCAATCATAATTGTTGTGAGAAGAAGTGTTTGTCCCTGTTCATAACCTTGATGTTGGATAGATGTGTTTGTCCCTATCCAAACTTGATGTAATACCTTGGGTAGATGTGTTGGTCCCTATCCTTGGATGAAGGTATATTGAGCATAGTGAGGCTAGTTCCACTATTGCTTGACATGAATAGATGTGTATGTCCCTACTCTTATCTTATATTGTTTGGTGACCTACTATGTGTGGTTGTCAAGTATTGTGATGTACTTTCACCCCATGTTCACACTAAGGGGGGTTGTTGGGAATTAGTGCACATAGGTGTTGGAAATATTGCATCATAGGATGCATAAAATAATTATTTGTAAGGTTTGTTATAGTTTGTTAAATAGGTTATTGTATTAGTGGTACGTATATGTTGAGTTGTTAAAACAACTCAATATATTTAGGGATGTTTTAGGAGTTTCCTATAATGTAGGAGATTAAACTCCTATATATATGTAATGTATTTGAGTGGAGTAATGGGAAGCACGGTATTATTTGTGTATGAAAGTTCGCAGGCTTCTATTTGACTCAACCCATATTTCTTACACCTAGCGGGGTCAACTTGTGGGGGTCTGGGGGCAATGCCTCCAGCGGGATGGAGGGGCAACCCAAATTAAGACCTCCAAAACCACACAAACCGTCATGGCGTACATCATTTCACATTCACAATAAGACCCAAATTAAGACCTCCAAAACCATACAAACCTTCATGGCGTACACCATTTTGCATTCACAATAGACCCAAATTAAGACCTTCAAACCCACACAAACCTTCATGATGAACATCATTTTAGGGTTAGGGGGCGAATTGAGCTTTTTTAAGTTAAAAAAAAGTTAAAAAAAAAAAGTAAAAAAATGTTGAAAATGCCGGTTAGTCGCACGAGTCATCCAAAGACGGCTCGGGTTCAACATTGCTGGACCCACATATTGTGGACTGGATCCTATCTAAACCCATAGGGGACCAAACTTGGACCCCAAACCTGGGTCGAATCGGATTGGGACCTAGGGGTTCCCCTAGGCAAACTGGTATGTAATATCCCCAAATAGGGATAATAGAAAAACAACGATATTGTTGAAGATAGATAGCTACGGTCAGATATAAATGATGATTGCATTTATGCATCATCATCATTTATATCGAACTCTCCAAATTCTAAGTATAGGTTTGCGATCTGCATTGGAAAAATATAAATGATGTATATTTAGATCGCACTAAATCCAAATGCATACATATAAATTATGTTTTGATTATTTAGAGGCTAATCATCGGCTGATATAAACGAAGGGACTAACAATGAAAGACACGTCTGCTCATAGGACATGTCGCTCATGAGACGTGTCTCTCATGAGATACGTCTCTTGAAAGATGCGTCTCCCTATCTTGGGTCGTGCCCTTCCTCACCCATATTTATGGGAGATCCGATCCTCAAAGCAGACAATCAAAATCAATAAATTAATCTGCTCTTGAAGGTCAAACATCTACACAAAAAATTTAGACGTAGTAATTCATAGAGACATTAAGAATAACACTGACATCAACCTCCTTATTTCTAGTTCAGATTTGAATATATGATCTGATATATTTGATCAAATTTAACCTGGTATCAGAGCCACGTTAGGAAGATCCGATTAAAATATCAGATTATTTAAAATCATATTTTCTTGAAATAATAAGGCACATTCCATTCTTCATAATGTCAAGTGTGATCAGATTTGAGGATCGTCTTGAAGGTGCAAACAACTTTACATCATGGAAATTCAGAATTTTGATGATTCTAAAAGAAAATAAGTTAGACTCATTTGTGAAAGAAAACAAGAGAGAACTTGAGGATGACCCAGAGAAAACTCAATGGATTGAGAACAATGAGAAAGCTATGAAAATTTTAGTAGATGTAGTTAGGGACCATATAGTACCTATTTTGTCAAAACATGAGATTGCATACCTAATGTTTAAATCTCTTGAGAGCACCTTTGAAATAAACAACACCAGTAGGACCCTTGCTTTAAAGAGGCAACTTAACCATGTTCAAATAACAAAGGAGAATCTATTAATGCATACTTCATGAGAATCACTGAACTAAGAGATCAACTGTCAACAATTGGATATCAAATTGATAGGAAGGAGTTAACACTAATAGCTCTAGGAGGCCTACCAAACTCATGGGAGTCATTTGTTCAAGGAATAAGTGCGAGATCTAAACTCCCTAAATTTGATAGGCTGAGAACAGATTGCTTACAAGAAGAAACAAGACTCATAAAAAAAGGAAACAATCAAAAACCCATAGATGAGGATATTCATGTGCTAAACACAAATTCTCATAAAAGGGTTAAGAATAAATCTTATGGGAAAGGATCATTCAAAAGAAAGAGGAATTCTTATGGAAAAGGATCATTCAAGAAGAGGAAAGACATCTCTCAAATACAATGTTTCAGATGTGATCAATATGGACACTATGCAATGAAGTGCCCTGATAGAACAAAACAACAAGCATCCTTTGCTAAAGTTGGAAAAACAAATATAGACTATGACTCTGGGAAATTTGTTTTCTACTCAGTACTATCAAGTCAAGTATCAAACCAAGTCAACAACTGGGTAATTGATAGTGATTCATCTAGGCACATCACAGGTTCAGAGAACATCTAGATACTATGAAAGAAGGATCTGACGAAGAAGTGACTATTGGGGATGATTCTGCACATCCAGTAAGAGGGGTTGGAACTTGCAGCATAAACTTGAAGTCTGGCCTCTCTCTACAACTCACCGGAGTATTGTTTGTACCAGGAATAAAAAGGAACCTAATATCCATTTCTGCTCTTGAAGACAACGGATATAGGGTTACCTTTATGGATGGAAAAGTTCTAGCATGGCCAAAGAACTCAAACATAAAGAAAGCACAAACTATAGGAGTAAGACAAGGATATCTCTACAAACTGTGCACGGATTCTAAACAAGCTCTTATTCATGAGACATCAAGCTCAAATGAAATTTGGCATCGAAGATTAGGACATCTTCACTTCCGCGCCCTACCTTCTGTAGAAAAATTAGTAACAGGATTGCCCAAACTACAACAAATCCATGAAGGACCATGTAGAGGGTGTGCCCTAGGAAAGAATACAAAGGGAACCTTCCAAAATAGTTTGAGTAAAACCAAAAATGTGTTAGAACTAGTACACTCTGACTTATGTGGACCCATGTCTGTACCCTCCATGGCGGGATTCTTATAATATTTAATATTTGTAGATGAATTCTCTAGGAAGACCTGGATATATTTTCTTAAGTGTAAAGAGTCAATAGAAATCCTTAAAAGGTTTAAGGAGTTCAAAACATTTACAGAAAACTTTTCCGGGAAGAAAATCAAAATCCTAAGGACAGATAATGGGAAGGAATACACCTCAAAAATCTTTAAGGAATTTTGTGTAAATGCTGGGATTAAGAGGGAGTTTACTGTAGCCTACAACCCTCAACAAAATGGTGTTGGTGAAAGAAAAAAATAGAACTATTGTAGAAGCTGCTAGAGCAATGTTGTTTGACCAAAACATTGAAACCCCATTTTGGGTAGAAGCCTCTAGGACAGCTGTCTACATACAAAATAGATGTCCCCACTCACATCTAGATAACAAAACTCTTGAAGAAGCATTTACTGGTATAAAACCTGACATAAGTCACCTAAGGATTTTTGGTTGCCCTGTCTATCTTCATGTACCTAAAGAAAAGAGATCCAAACTAGAACCTTCTGGAAAGAAAGGGGTATTTGTGGGATATAGTGAAACCTCCAAAGCCTCCAAAATATACATATCCGGGCATAAACAAATTGAACTGAGTAGAGATGTCATATTTGAGGAAGACATTGCCTTCAAAAGGGCAAAGAGCTCAAGTGAGATAGAAATTCAAGATTTCCCTAAAGTCTTAGAAGAGGAGCCTGCTCCTGAGATTCAGAGGGAGTATCCTGAAGAAATCTTAAGTGAAAATCAAACGGCTCCAGAAGAGAATCCCAATGACAAAAGCAAGAAGAGACCACTTTGAGCTAGGAAGATGATTAAAGAAGCTGAGAATCATACAACACCCAAATAAACTTTTAGAGAAAGTAAGAGACCCAAAAGATTCTCAAGCTATGTTGCCTTAATGAATGAGATCATTAGTTCAGAATCTCCTAGTGTTACAAAAGCTTTCAAACATCAAGTGTGGAAGGATGCAATGACGAAAGAGTATCAGTTCATTTTGAAAAATGATTTATGGGATATAGTACCTAGACCAAAAGAGAAATCTGTTGTCTCTTCCAAATGGCTCTTCAAAATCAAACATGTTGCTGATGGCATTATAGAAAAACACAAGGCACGTTTTGTGGCCAGAGGTTTCTCACAAAAGGAAGGTATTGATTATGAAGAGACATTTGCACCCATTGCTCGGTACACCTCTGTGAGAGCAGTAATAGCTATTGCAGTAGCTAAAGGATGGAAGATCCATCAAATGGATGTGAAAACTGCCGTCCTGAATGGGACCATTGAAGAAGAAGTCTATCTAGAGCAACTTGAAGGTTTTGTGATACATAAAACTGACTCACATGTATGCAGATTGAAGAAAACTCTATATGGAGTTAAACAAGCTCCCAGAGCTTGGTATGAAAGAATTGACAACTATCTCTTGGGACTAGGTTTTTCCAAGAATGATGTAGATCCAAATCTCTATTTTAAGGTAATTAAAGGTGATATGCTAATAATAATTTTATATGTTGATGACCTGCTGTAACAGGAGAAGATCACCTCATTGCTCTAGGTAAAAAGGACCTAACTTCAAAATTTGACATGAAAGACTTGGGCATCTTACATTACTTCCTGGGGTTAGAAGTCTGGTAGAAAGTAGATGGTATCATCCTAAATCAAGGAAAGTATACTATTGATATTCTGAAGAGATTTGGGATGTTGGACTGTAGACCCATGTCTACACCTATGGAGACCAAGTTACACAAATTGAAAGAAGCAACAACAAAATCAAAATTTGCAGATCCTACTCTCTATAGACAGATAATTGGATCATTAATGTACTTGGTTAACACCAGATCGGATATTTGCTATGCAGTGAATGCCCTAAGCCAGTTCATGTGTGAGCCAAAGGAAATTCACCTTGTTGCTGTGAAGCACATATTGAGATACCTTCAAGGTACTATTGGATATGGTCTTAAATACATAAATGTCCAACTAGATTTACATGGATACTCTGATTCAGATTGGGCTGGAAGTGTAACCGATTGCAAAAGCACATCAAGATGTTGCTTTAGTTTAGGATCGGCTATGATCTCTTGGATCAGCAAAAAACAGTCTTCAGTGGCACAAAGCTCGACAAAAGCTGAATATATTGCAGCCTCTATGGGGGCAAGAGAAGCAGTATGGCTCCAAAAATTTCTTGTGGGACTATTTGGTGAGCCCCCGAATCCTACTATTATCCATTGTGATAATTAGAGTTGCATTAAGCTTTCAATAAATCCAGTATTCCACGATAGATCTAAGCATATTTAGATCCCTTACCACTATATAAGATACATGGTAGAAAGGAATGTGATCCAGTTGGAGTATATTAGTACAAATGATCAAACAACAGACATTCTCACCAAGCCTCTCTCCAGAGTTAAAGTTGAACACTTCAGGAAGAAACTTGGTATGGTTGAAATGTAATTTGATTTTGAGATTGAGATTCAAATTGTTTATTTTGTACTAATGTATTTAAAAGATGTTTAATGTGTAAACTCTTTTGTCATGTGTGTGACTCCATGACTTTATGGGTCCTCTCTCCCCCTGTGTACATTATTGAAAGGTGACAATTTTTCTGATAATGAACACTTGTATTTGACATTGTAAAGTGACGACTCTACAATGATTAGTTGGACTATCATGATAGATATCATGTGACTTGATATTTGTGGATATGTCATGATAGTATTTTATGGACATCTTGATAGATATCATGAGACTTGATATCAAATTGAAGATCATTATGATCCTTATTCATGGTGGATATGTATATATATCCTTGGACATGCGATGATTTATTATGGTAGACATCATGTGATTTGATGTCAGTGCACATACCATAATGAAGATGTGTTATGAAGAATGTCATGTGTCTTGACACTTTTAGTATACCATATCTTCTGATATCACGTGTAAGGTGATATCACTTTATACTTGTTTTGGAGTTATCTTCCCTAACTAAGAGGGAGTGTTGAAGATAGATAGCTATGGTCTGATATAAATGATGATTGCATTTATGGATCATCAGGGATAACTTTAGTGGCGAATCTTTATCAATTGGCGAATATTTGAAATCGGGACCTCAAAAAATGGCGAATAATACAAGTTAGAAAGGATGCCGAAACGCTAGGTTTTTACAATTTTTTTTTGTCTCGATTAATTCGCCAATGTATTATTTTTTAAACGACACATCGTCGGATCTGATTCGCCAGTAGTTTATACTGTAATTACAAATATTACTTATATTCGCCAGTAATTTTATATTCTTACAATGAATTTTTATGGTATATTCGCCACTAATAATAATTTACCATTTAATTTTAGGGATATTTTAGCCTTTAATAGTTTTATTATTTATTGTCATCGATTAGCTTTTTAATCGAATGGCTGCAAGTGAATTCCGTGACTTTATTTGCACGTGCCTTTTAAAAAGGTTGTTGAGGCCCAAAATTTGTTTTGGGCCACACGATTAGATTTAATCGTGTGGCCCAAAACAAATTTCCGGCCTCAACAACCTTTTTAAAAGGCACGTGCATATAAAGTCACATAATTCACTAAGTGCATATTAAATTGTTGTATCGACGAGACATCCCTAACTGTCCCACTGATGATGTTCACTCACGCCGATAAGGCTTCCATACTCCACCTGGGGTCCACCAAGGCACAGGTACACCACCTGTGTAATTCCGGAGAATCATGAAGGGAATCTACAATATTCACGCGAAGCTCCTAGAAAGACATCTGATCAAAGCTCTGTATCGTTGTATCGGCAGGACATCCCTAAGTGTCCCACCGATGATGTTCACTCATGTCGATATTCGCTCACGTAATGAACTTGCAGTCGTCTAATTTTCAAGTGAGATTTTTTAAAAACACTTGATCCGTGTGTGCTCCAATGCATTTTCAATAATGAATTTATGCTTGGTGGCGAGGGGCTCTGCCCCTCGACCTCGCTTGTATCGCGATAGGAGCGCACCGGGGCCACTGTCCTCGGATCCCGCGAGGGGGCGTTGCCCCCTCGACCCCCACAAGGGGGCTTTGCCCCCTTGACCCCGCCGGTGGCTGTCGCCCCCGGGCCCCTACTTCAATATTTTAAAAAACAAAAAAAATATGGGGGAATTGCGTCGACCAAGTATGCAAATTTTTAAAGGAGAGATTTGCCATTTTAATGAACCGTTTTAGTGATTATTCACTAGGATTCGCCAATGTGATTTTTTTTTTTACCAATTATCCATTAAGATTTGCGAGGATTTTACAAATTTTTGAATAATGTGCATAAGATTCGCCAAGGAAAATTAATATATTTTTCAAATAAAAGGAAAGATTCGCCAGGATTTTACACCTTTGCTGAGGGGAGGAGGGGGGGTTTAAAGTTATCCCTGTGCATCATCATCATTTATATTGAATTCTCCAAATTCGAAGTATAGGTTTGCGATCTGCATTGGAAAAATATAAATGATGTATATTCAGATCGCACTAAATCAAAATACATACATATAAATTATGTTTTGATTATTTAGAGGCTAATCTTCGGCTGATATAAACGAAGGGACTAACAATGAAAGACACGTCCGCTCATAGGACATATCGCTCATGAGACGTGTCTCTCATGAGATACGTTTCTTGAAAGACGTGTCTCCCTATCTTGGGTCGTGCCCTTCCTCACCCATATTTATGGGAGATCCAATCCTCAAAGCAGGCAATCGAAATCAATAAATTAATTTGCTCTTGAAGGTCAAACATCTACACAGAAAATTCAGACTTAGTATTTCATAGAGACATTAAGAATAACATCTACATCAATCTCCTTATTTCTAGTTTAGATTTGAATATATAATATGATATATTTGATCAAATTTAACAGATATCTCCAAAAATATGAAATAAAAAAATTATGATATTTTATTTTCAAATAGAAAACCCTTCAACAAACTTAGATCTGAGCTCAAAATATTTTTCTAATTTTTTTGTGATTTTCTAGAATTTTTTGAAAAATTTTGAACATGAAAAAGTTGCAGAAAATCCACTAAACAACCCAAAAATTTCAGAAAAGCATTACAATGAGTCCTCTTAAAATTTCAGAGTTTAAACCAAGATAAATATGCAGATTTTTAGCACCCAAAAATACCTCAAAATTGTTCAGAATTATTTCCAAACCCTAGCCGACCCACAAAATGGCGCTAGGCTCCCAAAATGTTCAACGCTAGGTATATTTTATATGCTCCTCAGTAGCCGTCCACCAAAAACTCAGAAATTGACGATTTGCAGCTATAAAAGTTTTCAGATCTGAGTCTTCAGCACAAAGATTCTCTAATTTGGCCTCCAAACTTGATGAATACTTGCAGCCCAAAAAAATAATGTGCTAGGGTTTCACAAACTAGAGTTCTTTCACCGAAACACACTCTTCCAACTAGGGATAGCTTGTATGTCTCACCAAAATCAGGGATACTTGAGGGTTTCAATTCTCAAGCCAAGTTGCAACAGTGATAAATGAAATATACCAAGCCAATTTTTTTGATTTTTTCAATTAACAGATTTCAAACAAAGCACCCGTTAAGGTTAGAAGATAAACCAAAACGTGCAGAAAGCAACTCTAACCAGAATGTATACCAGGATCCCGATGTGGGCAAGGTGTGAGCATTGGTCAGAGGATCTGAATTAAACTGCTTATGCAAAAAGCAACTCTAACCAAGGATGGCGCCGATGATGGCGAGCATATGGTCAGAGGATCTTCTTCTCTAAATACAGAAAGGAACTCAACGTCAAGAATGTGCTTTCCAAACCAAGATGGAATGGGAGCTACCATATGACGGAGATGCTAACTATGCTGAAAGTAAACTCAACACCAAGTATGTGCTACCCAATTCCAGAGTGGAAATGAGGCGACCATATGGCGGAGATATACAGAAATACAATGCAGCTTTAGAATGTAAAGTAAGATTAAGAGATATGCTGACAGTACTACTGTTCAGCTTACAATAATTAGAGATTTGCCTGTCAAATACATCGAATAAGAAAGTCTAACCATGCTGCAATATAGTATAATGTCTCCTCAATGATCACAAAGACTTTCAACCCAAACCCAACTCAAAAGATAGACTTTACGCAAGCTGATATGACAGAACATCAACTTAATATGCATAACCAACAACCCTAGAATCCACTAAAATGCTCACAACTCACTCAATACTTGCCAGAATGGCATGAGACTTGATGCAAACGAAAGCTAGGTTGATGACGATGAAGACTAGACAAAGAAACAACTGAAAAATTGAAGTATTTTTTTTTCTAAACACTTGCCAGGCAAAACAGAATGGTACAGGCTCAAGAAATGTTCTACCAACAAGATAAAATCCAAGACACCTCTAAAAAATCTGCAACTTGGCATAGAGGGGCGCCCAAGGCTAGCAAATGCATGGGTAAACTACCCAGAACCAAAATAAATTCACCCAAAGACTTATGAGTATAAACTTCAATCTGCAATACAAAAATCAGCAACTCCAGATTTTGATTAAAATGCAAGAAACCGAACTACAAATGCAAAACAACTTCTACAATGCAAAATCTCACTACAAATCTCACTCAACTACAATCTAACTCTCCACTAGTTGCTGTCTTTCAAGCAAGAAGTCGAGCCAAGGCTAGGAGACATTCATTCCTCGAAGCAATCCAGCACCATTTCGGCAGCATAACAATATTCAAAACATAAGATCCCCAAAATGATGCACAAGACCCCTCTTTATAATTTTCGTTTGACTTCGCAAAACCCTAAAATCAGCTTTTAGGTCAAAACCTCTCATCTCCTCAAGAGGGCGTACTTCTCCTTTATGGCTTTGATTTGATATTTTAAATAAACATCATGCTTGATAAATTCGCCCTTCATAACCTTGCTTTGACTTTGCAATAATTAAAATAATCTTTTAATGAGGGCGCCACCCTCAAAGACCCCCTTTTTAAAACATCTTTAAGTCATTAATCTAGGCCCATGGTCAACATTAAAATATAATATTTAAACGTGACTTTTTAATTAGATGACTTAGCTTATCCCTCCGGAGGTGCCCTGAAGCCAATACTGAGCCAACATCTGACCAAATTGAAGCAGGAAGTCAACCGAGTTGAACTCAACTGGAAAGCTGCCAAAAATAGAATTTACTAAAAATAGTAAATTCCAAAAAGTGCTCTGAATGCCGAGATGAACATACTACTGCGAAGCCCTCTGAAAACCCAGAAGGAATCCGTCATTGAATCCACCATCTCTGAGCCAAGACCTCCTCAAAAATAGGAAACCCTAATTTAACCTTCCGACTAGCCTTCGGGTTTCCAGAAAAAAGGCCAACGGTCATATGCACGATCAGCTTTGAGAAGGGGACATTACAATAAACAAAAAACTTCATCACATAATGCCCAAATGTCTTGCTTTCATCTCCTTTTAAAGGCTCAGCTGAATCTTCTAGAAGAATCCAAATGTAACCACCTCCAACTTCTAGAAGAGCACTTTATTAAATAAAGTGATGTTATAACATTTTAATAAAGTGATTTATAATATTTTATTTGTCACTTTAAGTACATGAAAAGGGGACAACTTAAGTCCTTTGGCTAGGAAACTTATAAGTTGCCTGAAAAGCATCTTGATTTGAGTTGGGGACATTACATGGTAACTTAGAAAAATTCCTTTCTTTGCTTTCACAAATTTGGAAGGAAGTCAATCATGAACTACTTCCATACTTTACTGCAATAACCAAAAGATGTCACTCTTGCTGTACTTAAAGATATACCATCCTTTCCTGCAACATCTGTCTGCAGAATTTCATAGAGTAATCTGTATCACATCTTGAAAGCCATCCTTATGTTATTTAATGGTTTTCTATGGTTTATCCTTAACAACTAAGAGAATGATTCATACCCTTGGTGACTCTATTCTTCAAGCCATCATGAAAAGTTACAATCAATCATATTGATCTTTTTTCTTCACATAGGAAGCTTTTCTTTTATAAAATTTTCTTCAGTTTGGCTGGGCAACATGCCTCACAACTCTAGGATAGCATGCTATATGACATGTCCTTTATAATGAACTGGTGCACCCAAATTATTTATTATGCATTTACCATTAAATCAATTTGCGTGCATAAATTAGCACAAATAAAAAAACAAACTTGAATGGGTGCAGCACCACAAATGCCCCTCTTGATTATTACATTACATTGTATACACGTTGCAATCTTTATAGATATATGGCTTGCATAAATGCCAAGGTGCACTTAGCTTTTGCAAGAATCTAACATCACTATTTTGGAAGTGCAATCTGTACTTAAGAGAAGCTCCCAAAAGTGAAAAAGTCAAAGCTTTTGCATTTGCATGATCATGCATTGTTCCTAAACCTGCCTTTGTGCAGCATAAAAACTAAACATATCTGTTCCAGCATCCTTTAGTAATGTTTATTTTGGGTAAGATGGTTCATCAAAAATTCTTTAATCACTGATCAAAATTGAAAGGAAGTCAGTCATGCACTACTTTAGCTCTTCTACACTTCTCTGCAATAACCTAAGAATGCTGTACTCAAGCTCTGTCACACTTTCCTGCAACAGCTGTATGCAGAATGTTGCTAAGTAATCTGTATCAAATCTTTGCAAGCCACCCTCATGATATCCAAGGATTTTCTATGGTTTATCATTAGCAAGAAAGAGAATGACTCACACCTTGATGACTCTTTTCTTAAATCAACCATATTAATTTTTTTTTCTTCACATTTGAAGCATTTCCTTTATAAATTTTCATCCGTTTGGTTTGGTGAGATGCTTCACAATTCTAGACTTGTTATATGACATGTCAGCTATAATGGATTGCTGCATCCAAAGTTTTTATTATGCATTTAACATTTAATCAGTTAGCATGTATAAAGAAACACAATTTAAAAAAAATATGCTTGAATAGGTACATCACCACAAACATCCATCTTGATTATTGCAAAGATTGCATATACATTGCTTGCACAAATGTATAACTTTATAGATACATGGTTTGCATAAATGTCAAATAGTGCACTTAGCTTTTGCATTTACTTGATCATGCCTTGGTTCTTATCCCGTCACTCTATGCCAAACAAAATAAATATAACTATCTATTCTAACGAACTCTGTAATATACCACCTCAATTTTTTGGATTTTCAACACAACAAACCAGCATCAAACTACTGATTAGCGTTAGCTCCAAATTCAAAACAGCTTGTAAAGTAACCCTCACCAAGAGTGTTCACCAAGATCCCAATATGGGCAAGGTGATAGCATATGGTTTGGGGATCGTTAGGAATAATCTGAATTGAAAGGTACATTCATCTGCTACACCGGGGATCCACAAGCAGTGGGAATACTCCACTTATTCAGTGGGTGAGATTATTACAAATTATCAAGGCAGCAAACCAGCCATGTAACCACGCTTCCACTTGAACAGTGAGGGGTATTTATTCCTCACTACCACTTATTTCGTGGGGGCAATTAACAATTAAGAAAGAATGATTATTAAACTCAACCACTCAATTGTTGGAGTGTAAGATTTATAACTCAATTGCGGCAATTAAAAGAGAATCTGTTAGTACTACTAAACCAACTTTACATACAAATGAATTACAACTGCAAATAATAAGATATGCTTCCAAAATCCTTTGAAAGTTAGAGTAATAATTCTCTAACAATTACAATGCCACAATGATATAGAAATGAAGCACGAACCAGCATTATGATAAAATTATGCAAATCTGATCAGAAACAATATTAACAGAAAATCAGACCAGCAACATTAAAACTCACAAAAATGGATGTATCTCCTCCAAATCAGCTCAGAATGCCTCCAAACCGTAGTTGATCAACAACTAGAAGCAAGGCATCCAATTCCCAATGAAGATTTGAGCCAAAAACAGGAAGTAATAGAAGGCACAAATTTCAATGCAAACTCCAAATGGTACGGCCCCTCAAGGAGGTTGACTTTCTCTTAAAAATCAGGAACTCAACAATAAAATCTTACCCAAAATGAAATAAAATTTGCTGACAAAGCTATGAACAAAAATTTGCTTCAGCCATGGCGAACCAACAACTCAAAAACAAACTATACATCAGCAACTTGTTTGAAATCTTCAAAATTGAAGCACTATTTGTGCCTCTGTTTGAAGCACAGTCTCAAAGACCACCTAGGAAGCCATAATTTCAGGTCCAAAGGATGGATCGAATTTGCTAAGCTTCCCCTTAGCCAGGTTTTGGATTCAGTCCAACAGCATAACTTTACTTTCAAAATTCAAGCATAAGAAACAACGAGCAAGACACCAATATATAAACTTCAATTGGCAAATGAAGCAATCTGTAACTCCCAACAAGAAACTGTTCCAATTCCTCCAAGGGACGCCACCTCTTAACATTCACTTTATTTTGAATTTAATTTAATATTATTCATCTCCCTTTTTGGCGTCCAACTTTAAGTTGCACAATAAACATTTAAAATAAACATTAAATGCTCAAATAGTCGACCCCTTTATGTCTCCTTTTTTAAAACAACTTGAAGTCATCAAGCCTAGGCGTGGGGTACAACTTCAAGACATAAAAATTGACTTAAGTCTGAGACTCAGTCCAAGGAGGGATATAAGCCAAAACCAAAACCAATGCTCAAACTGATTCTATCAGAAATAGAATGATGACCTGAGTAGAAGTACTGATGATGCCACTGCCAAAATTAGACTTACTAAAATAGCCAATGCCAAAAATAGTAAGTTAACTTCAAATCCATCAGAAAACCAAATTGATTAGCCACACTAAACTGCAAATGATTGAGCTGCTGCTAGAATGATATTGCTATAAATAGACTAACCAAAAATAACAAACTGCTATAAATAGACTTACCAAAAATAGTAAACTGCTATAAATAGTAAGTTTGCAAAAAAATCAATTGGACACCAATTGAGTAGTAAACATGACTTACTATAAATGGTAAGTGTTTCCAAACACCTTTTGAGCACAAACTGGGAAGCCAACATGACTTGCTATTAATAGTAAGTGCCTAGAAAGGTTGTCAGATGGAGATGCATGATACACCATTCTAAAGCTCTGCGAACACCCAGAAAACTCCACCAGACATGCATCAAAAACTCACGCATACAAGCCCTCAAAATTGCATCTGAAACTTCCTATAAAATAAGAAACCCTAATTTTCAATTTTGCTTAGCCTATGAATTTCCGGAAATAGGCTAAATCCTCAAGAAGAGCTTAGGGCTAAAATGGGGACATTACAACCTCCCTTATGTTTATTTTGGGTAGGAAGGTTTGTCAAAACAAATCTCTCATCACTTTTTCAAAATTGGAAAGAAGTCAGTCATGTACTACCTCAGCTCTTCCACTCTTTCCCACAATAACCAAAGGATGTCAATATTGTTGTACTTCAGCTCTACCACACTTTCCTGCAACGTCTTTATGTAGAATTTTGCGAAATAATCTGTATCAAGTCTTTGAAAGTGTTGGTGTGCGTTTTATTACTCACCGAACACAGAATAAAATGTCCAAAGACACTCTATCCTCTCTTGAACAAAGTCACCGCGTATGCTAAGATTGCAAGAAGATCATATGGCAACTCCAAGGTTTCTTTCGTTAGGTCATGACATGTGGATAAGTTCAATGGGCGTTGTGATATGCTGGTAACACAAAGGGACTTACGTTAGAATTTATTCACAAGCTTAGGACTTAGATGGTTTTAACGTTAACTGCTCTTTCCATTGGGGTTTTCAGGATTTCAAAAAAATGTAAAAAGATAAGGGTTTAGGAGCTTAATCTACGCCTAAGAACTCAAGAGACGACAATGATTGGGTGAAACAAGAAACCACACTTTGCGTCGCCTCCCTAGGACAACTATACAAAGTGGGTGCAATCTTCAAGGGGTGTGATTATAATTTTCATTTCTAGAATAATACTCATTCAGACTGAAGTTAAGCATCCACAATTAAAAAGCTCAGGCTAACTTTACGCATTGGATAAAAATCATCTATCTGAAGAAAGTATGAGCTAAGTTTCACCGATCACCACTATCAGATCTTTCATTCATTTAACAAACATTCAAATAAAATTCTACTCTAATTCTAATCTAAGTGTTGAAGGAGATATGTAACTTTGCAAACCACTTGAAAATAAAAGTGATTCAAAGCAAATCATGCATAAGAGCTTTTATTAACAGAAATGGCAATGCGCAACAATTTCATAATACTCTCTTCACAAATTGAAAATGAGAGTTCACAAGTTTATATAGAGTTCCAGAAAATAAATGAAAGGCCCAAATTGAAACAAATCAACGACCAAGATCAAAAACCCTAATTAGGGATTCCCAAATGACATCAGTAATCAATGAGTAAACAGAGGGTGAAGTGGCGTCTGGAGCTATTTTCAAGGAGGTGCATCCTTATCCTCTCGAGTCGTTGTGTGTTTGATGAATCTGGACACGATCAGGACGACCTCTTCCATTGTAACCTGCAGCAACATGTTGATCCTAAACTCCAACCCGTCCAAGTCTTTGGCGCATCTGGTAAAGACACTCTCCCATTTCGACTCATTCCTCACGAAGGCATCCTGGATAGCTGAGAAGTTTGCCACTCTGATCCAATTCTATCTCAAGATAGGCCTCGTGACGGAAAATAATTTTTCTTGAACTCTGCTCCTTAGACTTTCTAGCTGTAAGTCATTTTCCTGGATGACTTCCTTATCCAACATGTCAGCAGCTATGAGGAAGATTTTATTTTGGATTTTCTTAACCTGTTCCTCAACTTTGATCCCATCAGACTTCACCCTTTCCAAGACTTCGCCTCGTGCCGTCAACACCCAATACCAAGTATGGAAGTTATAAGCAACTCCTACTGCAATTATCTTCCCGTCGATCAACTCTTGCTTTGAGACTCCCTTTAACACTCTGAGGCACATAATGATTCTCTCCTGAATATCTGGAAGATTATCCCAAACTTCCGCCATGGCAACCAGTCTGGAAAGCAATGAGGCAGTTTGTCCGTAGACCAATGTCAATCTCTCCAGGAACGTAGCTGCTTCTGTGCCCTTAACTGTCATCCACTCCTTGGCTTCCCTAGCCGTGACCATGTCTTCTCCAACGTCCTTGGCTGTTTCCTGTGAAGAATTCAGAAGAAGAGGAGCTACTCTATTATCCTGATATCGAGTGGTTTGGTTAGATGTTGAATATACTCCTTCAGGCGCTCAACCTCCTTGTATTCTTTCTTCTTTGCCACCTCCTTCTCCAACCTTGCCTTGATAGTGGACATTGAATTGTCCAACTCCTCAACTTCTTGGCCTTTTGTAGTTGGGCCTAAGTCAACAGTGGTGATGATGTATTCGTGTGGGGCAATGTCTACCTGTGGCTTGTCCACTGTTGGCACTGCAATCTGTACAAACCGGTTGCCGGCTTCATCCCTCTGTATAGTGGAGAATTTCTTGGTGGGATTTTTCACGGTAACTTGTTCTAGCCTAGCCAAGAAATTTGCCGTATCATCTTCCTCCTGTGTCTCAACCGACACCTGTATCTTTAGTCTCTCTCTCAGCCACTCAAGGATTGTGGGCTGCTCAATGCCATCTTCCTCTTAGACATTTTCTTTGTTCGAAACATCCAAAATTCCTCTCAGGGCAGAAATCATTCCTTCTTGAAAGTCATTATTCTGGGTGTCCATCTCATTATCTGAGCCAAGTATTTGTGTACCGGTGGGGGATGGTGGCTTGTCATCATCCAACTGGATTGGCTAAACATTCTCCTCATGGATTGGGGGAGGAATTCCTATGTTAGCCAATGAATCATCTATAGTGGCCACTATTTCATCAATGTTCCTGGATGCAGCGGAGTGTGATGGCTCTATCCTTAGTCGTTTTTGAACGGGTTCTATGTCTGCAACTACTTCTTTCCTCTTCCTGGAGGTAGTAGCTCCCATCAACTCCGGATCATGGAATGCTTCTGCGTTCGAGAGTAAGATTCCATCTCACTCAACCTGTCATAAGTGAGCGTCACCTTACTCCGTCTGAGCTCTTGAATTTGTTGATCGACCCACCATTGAGAATATTTGACCACTGGCCTCGATAAGATGTTCAAATCCACATGCTCGGGCTCTGACCATTTTATGGCAGGAAGGGGCCAGTTCTCATCAAAACATGGTTGGACGTACTCCCCATCATCCTCAAACTGGTCAGGTACTCGACAGAGCTCGGTCATTCTGATTAGGCTTGCCGACAATCTGGACCATAGCCTCCTTTTGACCTCGTACTCATTTGTAGCGTTTGCCTAAAAGTCTTCTAATTCAACTCTATGCCTATACTTTCTTTCGTCCACAGTCTTAATGTGATGGTGGGGATCAAAGTTCTCTCTGGACTAATAAGTCATGAACGGGTATCGTTGTATCTCCAGCCTGGCACTCTCAACTACTTGTGCCGAAGGACAGGATTCTAGCATGTTTCTGATAAAAAACGGGAAAGTGATGGCCGCCTTTTGTTTTGACCTTTGGAGGCTTTGGTATTCTTCCAACTGTCTCAGGACCTCCAGCAAGACCATTTTGTTGATGGGAAAGATGGGCAATCTGTAGGGATTTCCAGTGAATCCTTGAATTCTGATGTACGTGAACCTTGGGTACTGGATAAACTAGGATCCGTACTTGCCAATTAAGCTCTTAGCTTTGTGAGTCAGCCTTTGGTGCATTCCTCCTTGGAGTATTCTAGTGATGTACATGAGGAAATCATCATGAGCCCGTTTGAAGTGGGCTTTCTCACTCGGTTGCAACTGCAGATAGCAATCATAAGATTTCAACTCATTTTCTCCGTTGCCAACCATGCCCTTGCAAATCAACCTTGCATACCTATATGTCCTAGCTAGCATATAGATGACATAGGAGCTCATGTAAAATGTTTTTGTCTTCTCTAGATTGACCAGTTGCTCATGAAGGCTGTCACTTATCATGCGGGACCAGTTGAACATCTTCACTCCTTCAGTGATTTCATCTATGAAGTAGTACATCCAGGTCTCAGAGTGCGCGCCCTGAGGATTGCCAACCATTCTGTTCAATAAGATGATGATGTCCCCATAGTCTTCTTTAAAATCCGTGCGCAACAACTTCTTGGGCATTTTCTTGGCAGAAGCTCTCGGTTTTTCCAGCCATGATTTATTGATATTTGTGGCGCAAAGTTCCAACTTATCTTCATACAAATTTCTGGCATCCTCCTTAGTTTTGTAAGAAGTTTGTGGTAGGTCATAATGCCAAATGCCTCCTGAATGCCAACTTTCCAAGATGAGCCAGTATCCTCCCATCAGGCACAACAATCTGTCTTTCTTGCGCATTATAATGAATGGCGCATTCTACCATCAACTCAACACACTCTACTACTGGTGGGAATCTAGCAGCCTGGACGATGCCATTCCTCATCATCTGTCGAGCAATGGGTGTTGGCAGGAATCCATCATGCTCGTACTTCCTCTTTTTGAATTCCTTGAAGTCAACATGTCCAAGGTTGGTATTTGTAATATTTTTCCACTTCGAATTAATTTTAGACTTTGGCTGTAGCCCCTTGCTGGCGAACTTCATTTGCGCCTGTCTGGATGGTTCTTCCCGGGTGGTCATCAACCTGCAATACAAAAATAATTAACATTAATACAAAGACATTTTAAAATCTGGTTATTCTAGGCCTTCGTTTGAAGGATTTATACTTTCAACTTGTTAAAAATATGAATTTCTGCGAAAAAGCAAGCTGAAAATGACGAACTTTGCTAATTGCTTGACAAATCTTTGCCGTAATGACAGGAGAAGAATAGAAGAACTTGGCCGATCAACTTTGTAAACCTTTGAAATTATCCTCTGGCTGGAAATTAAATCCAACTTCTGAAAATCAAGAGAAGAAGTGCGCCTCTTTTGCTAGGAAATACTCTTTTTTTTCTTTCTTCAAAATCACGTCTCTAGCTTAAGAATTTGCCTCTTCACCGAGAAAAATCTACGTTGCTCTCAATATTCTTCCTTCCAAAATTTATCATTTGCAGATTTGAGGGAGCTTAACTTCTCTCAGTCGAACTCGGGAAGAATGAGTCGCTGAAACTCATTATAAGGTTGAAAGGTGCGATTTTCTTTAGCAATTTCCTCCTTTTCTCTTGAGTTCTTCAATTTTAGACTTGTTTTCTTCTCTTCATTACAACAAGTTTCCAATTTCTCCAAAAATATTTAAAGCAAGTTTCCAAATTTAATCTAGGCGCCACCTTCAACCAAAATCTTTAGAATTTTCTGTTTTCAAAAATTCGCCTAAGTGTTGAATATTTTAAAATGTTGGAAAATATTAAATATTTAATATATCAAATCCAATTTTCCAATCCTTTTAATCTTCGAATCGCGGCGAAATTTAATTTTGTCTAAGGCAAATTGGTCATTTCCCGTGTTATTTTCCATTTTTTTCTAGACGTTGAATATTTTAAATAAATTTTACTAAGTGTTGGAAGATAAATAAAAATATCCAAAGTAATTAAATTTCCAACCCATTTAATTAGTAATACTTGGCGATATTTATTTACCCATGGCTAAATATTGATTTTCTAAGTTATTTGCCTAGCTAGGGTGGACTTAATGATTTTCTCGCCATTGTCCTCTTCTTGGGCGGACTTCAGGCTTCGCCAGACATCGGACTTAGCCAAGATTTAAATTTTTTTCCTCTCCTAGGTTGGGCGGACTTGGAGACATCTCTGCCAATGACATCCTTTTCCATGCCTTAGAAAATTTCTTCCATGCTGAAGGGGTAGACTTCACACTTGTCTTGCCATTGACTTTCCAAAAGCTTGGGCGGGCTTCCTTGTTGGCTAGACTTTGTTCAATCTCCTCAAGGGCGGACTTCATCCTCTTCTTGCCAAGGGCGGACTTCCAAGACTTCTTTCCATTCTCCCTCTTCCTATGGCGGACTTCATACTCACCTTGCCAGGGGCGAACTTTGGCCTTGTCTTGCCTATGGCGGACTTCATGATGGCTTGTGCCAAGGGTGGACTTGAGGTTTGGCTTGCCAATTTCTTCTTCTTCTCTCTGGGCGGACTTTGGAGTTGGCCTGCTAGAGATAGAGGTAGACTTGCCATGACTTCTGACACCTTATTCTTCATGGTGGACTTCATGCTTGTCTTTCCATTTTCTTCTATTGGCGAGTTTCTCAGACTTTGTGCCATTTCTCATCAAACCTTCGCCATTTGCCTTGATTTTTCTCATTCTGGAGGTACGTTGGCTTCATGACCAGTGGGATCCTGAAATATAAACTTTCCAAAAATAGAAACTTTCCAAAAATAGAAACTTTCTAAAAATAGAAAAAAACATCCCTAAAAAATAGGAACTCCAGAATGGCCCAAAAATGTCAAGAATAAAAAAAGTGAAAAAACAGAATCCCTAAAAAATAGGAAGCATCAGAATTGACTCAAAGCACATGCGATCCTTGTCTTCCAGACCTTCTGAGCACTTCCATGATGTCTAGGCACAAAAACGGGTTCAAAATCTCAACTTGACCGAGGTGACTCTCAAAAACTCAAACTCTGGACTCTCAAACAAACGAACCCATGAACTTGCTACGTAGAGGATAAACCCAAAAACGACAAAAACTGGGGGTCCCCATTTGCAATGGGGTGATGTGTGAAATAGGTCACAACAGAAAGGAAGGCATCCTTAGGTATCCGAGGCTTTTCTAAGGTTTATCCTTGACAAGAAAGGGAATTTCTCACACCCTTGATGAATCTTTTCTTCAAGCCATCATTGAAACTGACAATCAATCATATTAATATTTTTTCCTTCACATAGGAAGCTTTTGGTTTATAATTTAAAAAAAAATATTTGTGAACTTTTTCCATTTGGTCATATCCATCCAACCACAATCAAAATGCATGCTATTCTCCAAATTTTGTCTTTCTTAACAAGTCATGTCATTGTAGTTCTTCAATCCTCAAATACTACATGGGGGCGAATCCCACAACTATGGCTTCTCAAAACATGGTCTTTCTTGACTGAATAGTTGGGAACTTGGGACATATTT